>OY744603.1:58882256-58894756 GCA_963556255.1 Allolobophora icterica | reverse complement strand
TCTCGCTAGCGGTCGGTCACTATGTGTGTCCTGTGTGGATGTGCGTCTGTCAGTCCGCCCGTCAGGCGGAGGACAGCAGGAGGAGGAGGAGGCAAGAAAGGAGGAGGAAGAGGATGGGAAGGGGAAGTTGCTGGAAGAGGAAGTTGAAGTGGTGTAAACAAGAAGAGAAGGAGCTGCACAGGAGGAGGAGGAGGAGGAGGAAGAAGTGAAAGAGGAGGAGCAAAATTGGAAGGAAAAGAGAGAGGGATACAAAGGAGGAGGAGTAAGGGAAAGGAGTAGGATTGGGCGAGAAAGAAGAGAACGAAGAGGGAGAGGAGGAAGAGGCAGTGAAAAAGGCGTATAGCAGGGAAAACTAGCTGCAGCAATAGAATAGAAGGAAGAGGAAAAGGTAGGAAGAGGAGGAGGAAGAGGAACTGGAGATGAGGAGCAAGAATTCCGCTCAATTGGTCTGGATCTGAAGCTGGACGAATCGAGAGAACGGCGCTATATCATCAGCAATGATTGGTGCGATTATCAAGAGATCATCATCAGCAGCAGCAGCAGCATCGTCATCATCATCATCATCAGCAGCAGCAGCAGCAGCAGCAGCAGCTCAACGTCAGTGACGAAGCATCAGCAGACGCTGCTCTTCTCACGGGACGCATCTCCGTTTAGCAGAAAACACAGACACACCTACGAAATATCAAACCAAACATCTATGCATGCATGTATGCATGTTTGTATGTATGTATGCATGCATGCATGCATGTGTTATATATAATTATATGTGTGTGTGTATATATGTACGAAAGTACATATGGTATGTAATATAATATGTATGTATATCTGGCGGACCACCATCCATCCTCTCTCTCCGTCTCTGTCTGTCTGTCTGTGTCTCTGTCTGTCTGTCTGTCTGTGTCTTTCTCTGTCTCTCTGTGTCTCTCTCGGTGTGTCCCT
Source organism: Allolobophora icterica (assembly GCA_963556255.1). Taxonomy (NCBI): domain Eukaryota; kingdom Metazoa; phylum Annelida; class Clitellata; order Crassiclitellata; family Lumbricidae; genus Allolobophora; species Allolobophora icterica. Next base: position 58,893,817 of record OY744603.1, on the reverse strand, counting down.
GTCTCTGTCTGTCTGTCTGTCTGTCAGTCTGTCTGTCTGTCTGTCTGTCTGTCTCTCTCTCTCTCTGTCTCTCTCTCTGCTTATCCATCTTTGTCACTCGTCCCTTCATCTTTAGATAATTCTCTTTCAATTATTTACCTCTTTCTAGGTCTCTGATTCTCCCATGCCAGTATATGTCTCTCTGTGTATCTCTGTATTTGTCTCTGCCTCACTTTCTCTGTATTTGTCTGAAATTGTCTCTGACCGGCTTTGTCTGTCTGTATATATGTCTGTCTGACAGTGTATGTCTGTCTGACAAACTCTGCCTGTGTCTCTCTCTTTTTTTCTCTGACTGTATCTATGTCTCTATATATCTGTCTGTGACTGTGTCCATGTCTCTGTATCTCTGTCTCTGTCTGTGCCTGTGTCTCTGTCTCTCTGTTTCTGTCTGTACCTGTGTCTCTTTGTCTCTGACTGTGTCTGTGTCTCTTTGTCTCTGACTGTGCCTGTGTCTCTGTCTCTCTGTCTCTGATTGTGTATCTGTCTCTGACTTTGCCTGTGTCGATATCTTTCTGTCTCTGATTGTGCCTGTGTCTCTGTTTCTGATTGTGCCTGTGTCTCTTTGTCTCTGACTGTGTCTGTGTCTCTTTGTCTCTGACTATGCCTGTGTCTCTGTCTCTCTGTCTCTGACTGTGCCTGTGTCTCTTTGACCCTCTGTCTCTGATTGTGCCTGCGTATCTGTTTCTGACTGAGCCTGTGTCTCTCTGTCTCTGACTGTGCCTGTGTCTCTTTGACTCTCTGTTTCTGACTGTGCCTGTGTCTCTTTGTCTCTGACTGTGCCTGAATCTCTTTGTCTCTGACTATGCCTGTGTCTCTGTCTCTCTGTCTCTGACTGTGCCTATGTCTCTATTTCTCTGTGTGTCTGTCTGTGTGTCTGTCTGTCTGTGTGTCTGTCTGTCTGCTGTCTGTCTGTCTGTCTGCTGTCTGTCTCCTTCATTCTCCTCCATGTCTTCGTTTTGTGACTTATTTCTTTCACGCATCCTATGTTATGCTATGTTATGCATCCTACGTTATGTTTACGTTCCAGACTTTAATCCGTTTACAAGAAGACGTGTACACCAAACAATGCCAACACCGTTTCCACAACGAGGCATTTCAATTAATTCAATTAATTAACCTTCTAATAAACAATTTTGTCTTCACCTCACTGCAGGACCATGTCATTACCGTTAAAACCATACCAGAAAGCGGTTTCATTGGCAATTTCGTGTTTTCAATGGCAACAATAAAACTTTCTACAGAACGACACCAGATCGGAGGCTCGGAGGCTCTGACAACCACTTTGCAACAGTTGTCAACACTACGACGTTGGAAAAGAACACTGCAAGTTTTAACGGTTCTCACGATAACATCAAGCACGATGTTCTCTTTGGCAGCCTAACGATTGAGGGTTCCAGCCTGCTCTAACAACTCTGGACAAGTTGCCTATCTCCTCACATGCTGCGACCTTCAGCCTCAGATTTATTGACCTTGGAGGTGTAGCAAGTGCTATATTAAGAGCACTGTAACAGTTCTCACGACAACAGTACAGCCGTTTCCGAGACAATAGGACAACCGATCAGGGGCGTAACTTTGGTCTAAAAAGTGGGGGGTACCAACTTCTTTCATACATGAAGCAAGGCGGAGATTACGATCTCTGGGAAGGCACAGTAATAAAATATTCATTGGCATCGTTGAAAAAGTGGGGGTACGGTAACCCCCAGTCCAAAAAGTTGGGGTACGGGTGCCCCTCGTACCCCCCACAAATTACGCCCATGCAACCGATTCAAGACAGCTGGACAACCGTTTCCCATACAACTGCACAACCGTTTCCAAGACAACTGGATAGCTGTTCTAAGAACAATTTCAACGGCTTCTGTCTCAAATTCACTTTACACATATGCCATCTATTACGTTCGCTTTCAAGGTAACGCAGGTTGTTGCAGACGGTTTCTTTATCCACTTATTGCACTTAGGTGTTTAGGTGTTCTCAGCAACCCCTGAATGGCCGATTATTGAGGTGGCATATGTCAGCGTTAAGTTGTTTACAGTGTTTCACCCGATTTCGTAAGCCATTTGTAAACGCAGATGTAAATCTCACAAATAGAGACAGCTTATTCACCTTTGCTATGTCAAAACAGGTTCTGCAAGAAACAGATTGCTGAGGTTCATTTCCGGATCAGGTCAGAATTCGGGTGTCAGGCCGGAGGCTTTCTGACGATAGCACATGTATAGGCTGAGGTGCTATAGCTTAAGACCCACTAAACCTTGTCTTTCACACTCACAGAAACAACTTCTGCCATTAGGTATTTCTTACTCTCGAAGGCAAGAAACAGAACAGACACCAAATGTAAAACATGGCTACAGCCATAACGCCAAGTGGAACTTTATGTATACATACAAGTATCTGAACAGGTACAATACAATACAATACAACTAAACATTTATAGTGCGCTATAACAAGACAAGTCTTGCACGAGAGCGCGTTGCGCTACATTCCTAGTCATAGAACAATGTAAATAGATGAGTCTTTAATTTAGATTTAAACTGAGCAACAGATGTGCATTGACGGACTGTAGTTGGAAGACTGTTTCATTCTATTGGTCCTGAGACCGAGAAGGCACGACTACCAAACTTCCGGTTGGTGCGATATATTGTGTAATCGCCTCGTGCAGCCGATCGGAGTCCTCTGGAATTTTTAGTGGAACATGGCGTGACCATGGATGTCATGTAAGTGGAAGAGGTTACAGAGTGGATATGGTACACGAGGAGGCAGATTTTGAAGGCGATACGGGCACGGATGGGAAGCCAGGTAACGCAGGTAACACAGTGCCCTTTAAGAACCTCAATAAAGGGCTGTCTGGGTTTAGCCTACATGATGTTGAAGTTCATTAACAACAAAAATGCCTACATTTTTTAAAGTTTAGTTTATAAGTTCTATTGCTCCGGTGTCTAATGCACAAGGCACAAACCAATGGCACACCAAAACCAAGTCGTGTTCAGGCCATTTTCAAGGTCAGTCCGCTGAGAAAGATCGGCAGCCTGTGGTGGATAAGCAATTTCAATTTGAAACTGGTTATTGTGGTTAAATCTTAAGACAAGCGATGCTAAGATTAAAAGAAAGGTCATCAAGTGCTGTTCTTAAATGTTCATAAGAAATGCCAATGAACATTGATTGTTGCAATACAATTATAGAGAGTCACTGCTACCATTGCGTTCACCGAAATGACACCATAAAATATTCTTACGAAAATTTAATGTCTCATAAGTTCTCAAATGTTTCACAGCAAACACTGCTACGCCAGAATTCTCACAGCCATAACTTGCCCGACCTATAATATCTACATGGGCCGTCAGCGTTTATATTGCGGCTTTTGAATACCAAAAGTTCTTGGACAGGTCAATGATGAAACTAGAACAACTGGGAGAAGTCTTCAGCAGTATGTTCTAGTACACGTAGATCACTTGTTGCTTCTATGACAACATTGTATGTTGAATTAACGAATATTACATTATATTGTATTGTATTGTGTCTAAACCAAAGGTTTCAGTGATTGCCTGACGATGGGTCGATATTTGAAAGTAGCCTACCTTTACCACCCCGATGCATAAACACTGAACGACTCCCATACATACATTGTTGTAAGTGATTTACAACTCGTCCTCGCATCGTTCCGCTTTGACGACTGACGGAAAGAGAGAAAGAACTGCGGGTTTTATTTGACCAACTGTTGAGGTCAGATCCACCCAATTCCATCAGCGACGAAGCTCTGTCTGTCTGTCTGTCTGTCTGTCTGTCTATGTCTGTCTGTCTGTCTGTCTATGTCTGTCTGTCTGTCTGGCTGTTTGTCTGTCAGGAGGATGACTCTATGGAACCTAGAAACAACGACCAATCCCCAGGCCTCTCTCCCTACATAGGATTCAATAATACCAACACTTTTACACCAACATACATATACAACAATCTACATATTCAAACGAACAATGTACACGCATATATATATATTATATATATAATATATATTGTTGTGTATAAGCAGCGATCTATATATATATATATATGTGTGTGTGTGTGTGTGTGTGTGTGTGTGTGTGTGTGTGTGTGTGTGTGTGTGTGTGTGTGTGTGTGTGTGTGTGTGTGTGTGTGTGTGTGTGTGTGTGTGTGTGTGTGTGTGTGTGTGTGTGTGTGTGTGTGTGTGTGTGTGTGTGTGTGTGTGTGTGTGCAGAACAATGTGAATATATACAACGATGGATGTATATACATAAAAGATAAAAGTGTATGTAAACAACGATATTCATGTATATATATATATATGTGTGTGTGTGTGTGTGCATAGAACAAGGTACATACACAATGATACATATATATGTGTATGGGTGTAACAGAACAAACTCTCAACAATGTATATATAGAGCAAGATATAGAACAGCATGTATATACAACGACATATATATATATATATATATATATATATATATATATATATATATATATATAGAGAGAGAGAGAGAGAGAGAGAGAGAGAGAGAGAGAGAGAGAGAGAGAGAGAGAGAGAGAGAGAGAGAGAGAGAGAGAGAGAGAGAGAGAGAGAGAGAGAGAGAGAGAGAGAGAGAGAGAGAGAGAGAGAACAATAATAGATAGCCTATGCATAAAGCAGTATATACGTGCACACATATAGGCCTATACATGTAGAAAGAGAGCAATGTATATATGTCTGTATATCTCTATGATTTGTAATTTGTCATTAGGATAATTGGTAGCGATTATTATCACGAACCAAAGGAAAACATTGCTTTCCAAATATTCGCTGTTGGCTGGAAGACCATTAGCAAAGACTATGCACTCGGTGTCACATGGAGAGGCACAGAGCGAGAGAGAGAGAGATGGACAGACAGACAGACGGGCAGACAGACACACAGAGGCAGAGGGGCAGGATGATTTACAAGGGAAAATGTAGAGATCTACGACTGCGACAGCGATTGCGTTATAAAACCCCAATTGATGCGATTGGGTTCCATTGGACTTGCATGTAATAGAATATGATAGAATATAATTAATTGAGAATTAATAAACGAATAATAATAATAATAGAATAGAATAGACAGAATAAAACAGAGCAGACTAGTGTAGAACTGATCAGAACAGAAGGGAATGGAGTTAATTGTTTTGGTCATATCTATTTTATATTCTTTTCTACTATGTTCTGTTCTGTTCTGTTCTGTCCTATTCTATTCTGGTGTTTAGTGGCCTGGTCTAGCTCAGTCATTTCTAATCTAGTCTACTCTACTCTGGGTTACTCTAATTTAGTCTAGTCCAGATTTCTCAAACTATGTGCGCGGCATACCAGTGTGCACCAAAGGTGTGATACCAAATTTTAATGGTAAAAATATTTTCGTATATGAAGTAATAAAATGTTAGTGTACTTACGCCTAGTTATTCCATTCATAAAAAAACCTTTGTCAACCTAATATTTGTTTAAGAATGGCGTATTTTGCTGCTAAAGCTAGAGTGCCACCAATCGACATCGACAATCGACATCACTGAATTGGACCCAACTGTCCAAGAGCAATTGCCCGAGTTGGATCGCATAGGCCCTATTGTTGCTGAATTCATCGAACTAGACTTGAGCATATTTTGACGAGGAATATCTGGAGATTTCTAGATATGCTGTTTCAATTCTGTTTTCATTTTGCTACAACTTTCTTATTCGAGTCAGGCTTTTCGAGCTTCAGTCAATGGAACATGAATTAAACTGTGTTTTTCTAATATTCCTCCACGAATAAAGATCTGGGCATCTAAGCAGTCTCACGTTTCACAATGAAAACAATTGGCACTTGCATAATGAAATTTAAAATATCTACAAAATTTTTCAATTTTTGTTCATGTTTTCATGTTTTACACAGATGTACCGCAAAAAAATTTGCATCGTAATTGTAATCGTAAACTCCACATTTCTAAAGCGCTACTCTAAAGCTAACTGCAAAGCACCAGCTTATTCACGAGCGCTGCGTCGTATGCGAGGGGTTGTCCAGAGGTCGATGTGCATTTCCAAGTGTACCAAAGTCTGAAGAAGTTTGAGAACAACTGGTCTAGTCTACTGTAGTCTGGGTCTGTGTTGGATAGAATGTGTTGGTGATGGATTGAGTAGAATTGCTTGTCATTGCTGTGGCGAATGATTGACGCCTCTGGCGAATATCCTTCATGAGCAGCGCCTCTGGTGACTAGAAAAGGGAAACGTTTGATACATTTCTAGGAAAACCTAGTGAATATTTTAGAATCAGTGGCGATCAGTTATTGTGATCATATTGATAAATTCAAAATTTCAAAGTAAAGCACTACTCCAAAGTTAAGCGAAGAGCATGAGCATATTCACGCTGCATCAAGTCAAAGTAGATGGTCAGAGAAAGTTCCGAGTCCTGTTTTGCCACAGAGAACAGAGAGAGGAGGCAGAGAAGCTGCTAAAGCGGGTAATTTCGGCTGCTTTCATCTAATGGTATGTAGTGTAGTGTAGTCTTTTCTAAAGTGTTAGCCCTTAGTTCTATTACTGCTAAGCAGTTTTATAGCAGCTTTACAAGTGTTAACTAGTATTGAATGGATAACTATCAGAATTTTTCATCGGCCTGTTTGTGGGACCCGTATAAACAGTGTGAAAATTGTATAAAAAGATTGTGGGAGGTTAAACTTTGATCCACGTAGATCAAAGCAAAACTTTGATCCATATTTTATCAGTATTTTGTAAACTGATGTCAATGAAATTTGAAAAAGCAGAATTCAACGCTAGCAGTTTTGCAAGTCAAACTCTAATCAAAATCAGTTCCTTTGTTGAGAAAATTCAAATATGATACATGGACATTTCTTCTCTTTGTCAGAGACTCAGAATCAAATAATGCGAAATCACACTAACACAGCTGCTGTGGGGGTCGGAAACGACCCCCTGAGGTGTGCAATGAAGACTTAACTGCGGGGGTCCTAAGAAAGACTAGGGGATTGAACCCCCCAACCCCCGACAATTCTCACCCTGCGTCCATGTGGGTCCCTTTTAATGCCCATGGAAGTATTGGCGAGGATAGTAATGGAACAAGCAAGTTTCGTAGCGTATCGTTTCCACACATTTAAGAACTTTATTTACAGAAACAATTTATGTAAATATATCTAGTAGTGCTGTAGATAACGGGAAAAAACAGGAAATGGTCCGACCTTAGAAACGCCTGTAAATATTTCTTATTTCACTTAGTTGTCATAACTAACTGTCATAACTGCATTATAGTTCTCAGGCTAGACAACCGAAACTGTCAAAACGACGCAAACTATTATTCTTTATGCTCGAACTGAAACTGTAATAAAAACTGAAAGTATTTCAAAGCTGAAACTTGAACTGAAATAGAAATGTACGAACCCAAAACTGAATGAAACTGAAACTGTAATAAAAACTGTAAAAAAATGTAAAAAACTGCAAAAACGTAAAAACTGTAAAAATATAAAATGTAAAAAAACTGTAAAATGTAAAAAAACTTAAAATTTAAAAAACCTGCAAAAATGTAAACTGTAAATTGTAAAAATCTTTAAAAATGTAAAAAAACACTGTAAAAACTAAAAATGTAAAAAAAACTGTAAAACCTGTAAAAATGTAAAAAACGTGTAAAAATGTAAAACTGTAATTTTTTTTTAAAAACTGTAAAAAACTGTAATAAAAACTGTAAAATGTAAAAACTTGTAAAAATGTAAGAATGTAAAGAACCTGTAAAAATGAAAAAAACTGTGAAAACTGTAAAAATGTAAAAAAAATTTAAAAAAATGTAAAACTGTAAAAATTAAAAAAACTATATTAAAAAAACAGTATTTAAAAAATGTAAAATGTAAAAGTAGCCAATTTGAGTGCTAAGAGAACAGTATGATATATAAACATATTAAACTACAAAATAGCAAAATTACAGCCAATTCTGAGATAGGTCACTTACAAGGTGTTTCACATATTTGATGATTTCACATGGATTGACCCCTATATAAATTTATCTGTCCTTCCAGTAGGCTTGCTAAGTGCTACGGTTCCGGGTTCATGCTGTAATTGACCCAGTGTAGTCACTTGGATCCATTCATGGAGATGTAAGTAGAACTGTGTGCCCGATCCAAGGTCGTGTGAGTCATAATGGCCACTAGCCACTAATAGCCAATAGACACGTTAGAAAAAGAACGAAGCCACCACGCTGTCTCCCTTCCCACCTGTCTTATCTTATCAGCATATCAGTCTGTTGAAGTGTCAAACTATCCCAACTGGTTTTCAAACCCAAATATGTATTTCATTGATGTACCGGTACCATATATCTATATATACATGTATACACATGTGCAAATATTCTCCTCCCGCATACCTTTGTGCTCTCAGTCACTTCCCGTAACCTATGGACCTCTAATATCAGGACCAGATGTCGAATTAACTTTCCCCGCTATGTGGTCAGACTTTATGCCCCGGTTTCTCGGGTTAGCAGTGTCAAACCGGCCGTCACTACACGCTATAATTAATCAATGTCATATTGTTTAACTTATGATCCGGTCTCTACTTAAATGTATAACAGCACCTTTGTATAAATCACCAAGCAAGCAAACGAAATGTCAGAATAACTAAATTTAATTATTTAAAATCAATAATATTCTTAATTTTACATATTTTGATTCAAAATCCAGGGGGGCAAGTGCCCCCTTGCCCCAGCGTGCGGCCGCCCATGTACACGGCCCTCAAATCGTTGGACAAGATATGGAAGAGCAGCACCATCAAGATGACAACAAAGATGAGGGTCCTCAACACCACGATCTTCAGCACAGCGCTTTACGGCTGCGAGACATGGGTGTACACTGCCTCGATAAAAAGAAGGATCCTGGCATTCGAGAACAAATGCTACAGAAAGATCCTACGAATAAAATGGACGCAGAGCATAACCAACGTGGAGATATTTCGGCGAGTGGACAGAGCAGAGACGATCTTACAAAAAGCTATGAGGCGTAAACTGGGGTGTTTCGGGCATATCGCTAGAATGACGGACGACAGAAAACTTAAGACTCTGGTTTTCGGAATAATGGATGGAACCAACAAGAAAGGTAGACCACATCGGGAATGGAGGGAGGACACAGAGGACTGGTGTGAAGACTCACTACAAAAACTGTTTCATCTGGCTCAGGACAGACGAGGCTGGAGGAGGAAGACGAAGCTGACATTGAACGCCTACGAGCATGCTCATGGCGATTGATGATGATGATGATGATTAGGCCACTAGAACGCCAAACAAAATAGTGCTAATTGCTTAATTTTATTATAATTCTTAAAAAAATCTTACACGATGTGGCTGTAGCTGATTGTTGTTGTCAGTGCTCATATACTCTACAAAATAAATATTTTGCTTGTTCGTACAGTTTGCACAATGTTTCAAGTTTCAGTTCTCTAGCTGGGGAACTATTCCCATTGTTTTGCCTTTACAAAGGATATCATGTCCTCTCGTGAATGATCAAGTTCCCGAGCCATTTTAATCAACCTTTAATAATAATAATAATCCTCTACCGACATTTCGTATTTCTTTAAAATATATATGCTACAGCGCTATATGAATTTTCCACGTTGAACACAATGAGATATAATATCAAAGCTTGATTTCAAGAATTAAACGAATATACATACATACATTTCATAATATAAGTTTATGGTATACCTCTATGATTGAACACAACGCTCAATATAAACTTGCAGTTTAACACTGAATCACCTTGACCTGGTCTCACTTCTACCAATGGCCAACTTACTCGCTTACAACCGTTGACCTGACCTTACCTCCAGCGAATCACAAGTCAACAATTAAAATCTATGTGACGTCACGCGTGCTAATGAACTAAGACCTATGCCGTCAGCTCGACTCGTAAGTAAACACATCCATGCTAAATCTAACTAATTCGTGTCTAATTGGGATTTTAATTGTAATTGTAATTGTAATTGTCATTGTAACTGAACATTTATATAGCGCCACTCAAATCAGCAGCGCTCTCGACCCGCATCACTGCCAGCATCCGCAAAAATAAAGGTTTTCAAGCGTCTACGGAACTGAAGAGGAGAGAGGGCAAGAAGCTCTTGGCGCCGTTGGCGGAAGGACTGCGGAAGACTGTTCCAGGCTGAAGGACCCACATAGGCAAAGCTCCTAGATTGGACCGTGGAAGAGTGCATACGCGGAACAACCAAAAGGCCACGGGCCGATAATCGCAAGGAGGCCCTCTCGGGCAAGGATGAAACCAGGGTGCAGAAATTCCTTAGGTAAGACGGAGCAGACCCAGTAAGGCAGTTGCGCACAAAGGTGAGGGTTTTAAACTGAATTTTCTGTTGGGCAGGAAGCCAGTGGAGAAATATGTTCCCAGTTTGTCATAATCAATTCTCCTAATTAATGAAGCAGTTCAATCCCAGAGCAGAGCCTCCAGTTATGTAGCGCCAGGGAATATTTAACTGTATAACTAGTGGGACAAATGTCCCAGTAGTTTTAGGATTTGTCCCAGTAGTTTTAGGATTTGTCCCAGGCAATGTATGTTTAAAGTATAACTAGTGGGACAAATGTAGGAGTTTAAGATTTGTCCCAGTAGTAAATCAGTAAGAAGAACATTTTTGGAGGAGAATTCCTAAAAAAGGTCATCAACTTATTTTGGAAATCAATTCGCCCGACTTTGTCCCAGCAGTGTAATCTGTTAAAATATGCACTGTGTAGCGCCACCCTCTAAAAATAGTCTAAATAAAGAGTGCTTAGTGCCAGGGCCGGATTAACTACTCGTGGGGCCCCATGCTAACTATACACGGGAGGCCCCTTGTAGTATTGAGTATGGGATGATGAGATTGCCGTAATGACATGATAATCAAACAAACCAATTACTACAGCGTCAGTGCAAACACAAACCAATTACAGCAGCCTCGGTGCAAACACAAACCAATTACAACAGCCTCGGTGCAAACACAAACCAATTACAACAGCCTCGGTGCAAACACAAACCAATTACAACAGCCTCGGTGCAAATACAAACCAATTACAACAGCCTCGGTGCAAACACAAACCAACTACAACAGCCTTGAGTGCAAACACAAACCAATTACTACAGCCTCAGAAATTTGCAGTTTATTTTTAATAAGTCCCATCTTACTGAAGCAGCGTTAACCTGAACAGTTGGAGGTGATCTCATCAATGACATGAACAGACGCAGAGCGATACAAACATTTAGGGAATGTTTTGGAAGGTTCTCTGTATACAGTACCAAAACTAACGCAGCAGTTGTGGCACAACCTCTTGATTTTGCAAAATCAGCAAATTAAACCATTTTGTCAGGGAATGTGTCAGACTGGACATCTCTTGTGTATGTTGTGGCCAGCCTGATGGAAAATTGTCGAAGTTGTCACGCTCATATGTAGTCAGTCAAAATCTGCTACAACTTGAAGTATATAACGTATTTCATTGTAAGCGTTAATTCTCTGCTCGTGGCAATGTGTATGCCAGAAAACAAATCGCGTTGGAATAGAAACAAAGTG
>OY744603.1:58832256-58877256 GCA_963556255.1 Allolobophora icterica | reverse complement strand
TGCTTCGCAGTCTTGGAGCCCCTTGTGGCATCTGGCGACCTGTGGCGGAGACTGCTTCGAAGTCTTGTAGACGCCTTCTGGCATCTAGCGACGTCTGCCGTGGACTGACTGCTTCGCAGTCGCCCTCTGGCGGCGACTGCTTCGCAGTCTTGGAGGCCGTTGTGGCGTCTGGCGACGTTTGGCGGAGACTGCTTCGCAGTCTTGTAGACGCCTTCTGGCGTCTAGCGACCTCTGCCGTGCACTGACTGCTTCGCAGTCGCCCTCTGGCTTCGCAGTCTTGGAGGCCCTTGTGGCGTCTGGCGACCTCTGGCGGAGACTGCTTCGCAGTCTTGTAGACGCCTTCTGGCGTACAGCGGAGACTGCTTCGCAGTCTTATTTACGCCTTCTGGGGTCTAGCGACCTCTGCCGTGGACTGAATGCTTCGCAGTCGCCCTCTGACTGACTGCTTCGCAGTCACCCTCTGGCGGCGACTGCTTCGCAGTCGCCGAGGCCCTTGACCTGTGGGGAGACTGTTGCGCAGTCTTGTAGACGCCTTTTGGCGTCTAGCGACCTCTGCCGTGGACTGACTGCTTCGCAGTCCCAACGCCAGTGTGTAGTCGGCCTGGCCCTTAGTAAAGGAGACTGGTTGTTTCATATACTGGAAATAATGTATATCTTTGTGTTTGAACATACGTTAAAATTTTTGCTGTAAAACGATGAATATAGTTCTAATCCATCGTCATGAAATTTTGAATTTTGAAGAAGTTCGTTATGCGCATTATTAATGACGTTGGGGAATACCGGCGCCATAAATAGAACCGCTAGAGGCGAGCTGGGTGTCGTTATGCGCATTATTAATGACGTGGGGGAATACCGGCGCCATAAATAGAACCGCTTCGCAGTGGAATAGGCGCAGGGACGCTCGGTTGGGTAGTTTTGGGGTATTTTCACCATGGTAGCGGTGAAAACGGGGGGCGCGAACCCTCCACTGGGTGTCCGAAACCGAGGCCGACACAGTAGTGAGGTTTCGAGTGAAAAGGTGGAAAATTGTAGAAGTTAAGCCCGGTCAAACAGACAGACAGACAGACAGACAGACAGAATTCTGGCTTTATTTATATACTAGCTGGATTACCCGGCGTTGCCCGGGGTTATAAGTTTCACACCACCACCACCACCACTACCCGCACACCACCACAAACAATAGCGACATCTTGGCAGTCGCCCTCTGGCGGCGACTGCTTCGCAGTCTTGGAGGCCCTTTTGGCGTCTGGCGACATCTGGCGGAGACTGCTTCGCAGTCTTGTAGACGCCTTCTGGCGTCTAGCGACCTCTGCCGTGGACTGACTGCTTCGCAGTCGCCCTCTGGCGGCGACTGCTTCGCAGTCTTGGAGGCCCTTATGGCGTCTGGCGACCTCTGGTAGACGCCTTCTGGCGTCTAGCGACCTCTGCCGTGGAGTGACTGCTTCGCAGTCGCCCTCTGGCGGCGACTGCTTTGCAGTCTTGGAGGCCCTTGTGGCGTCTGGCCACCTGTGGGGGAGACTGCTTCTCAGTGTTGTAGACGCCTTCTGACGTACAGCGGAGACTGCTTCGCAGTCTTGTATAGGCCTTCTGGCTTCTGGCGACCTCTGCCGTGGACTGACTGCTTCGCAGTCGCCCTCTGGCGGCGACTGCTTCGCAGTCTTGGAGGCCCTTGTGGCGTCTGGCGACCTGTGGGGGAGACTGCTTCGCAGTCTCCCGTGGACTGACTGCTTCGCAGTCGAAGAGGGTGAACCGGGCGTTGGCGTGTTAAAGAAAACGCCAGAAATCTAGCCCTCACTGCCGGTCTGTAGTCGGCCTCGCCCTTAGTAAAGCAGACTGGTGGTTTGATATACTGTAAATAATTTAGATCTTTGTCTTTGAACATACATGTGTTAAAATTTTCCTGTAAAACGATGAATATACTTCGAATCGATCGTCATTCAATTTTGTGCGAAAGTAAACAACTTATGCGCATTATTAATGACGTTGATGAATACCGGCGCCATAAATAGAACCTCGGTGTCGTTATTCGCATTATTAATGACGTTGGGAATACCGGCGCAATAAATAGAACCGCGGTGTCGTTATTTGCATTATTAATGACGTTGGGGAATACCGGCGCCACAAATAGAACCGCTTCGCAGTGGAATAGGCGAGCTTGCGCGTGATGGACGGTGGGGTGGGTAGAGTTTTGGGGCATTTTCACCATGGTAGGGGTGAAAACGGGGGGCGCGAACCCCTCCACTGGGTGTCCGAAGCCGAGGCCGACACAGTGGTGAAGGTTTGGAGTGAAAAGGTGCAAAATTGTAGAAATGAATCCCGGTCAAACAGACAGACAGACAGACTGTGAGGCAGCTTATGGATAAGCAATTTGAAAGAGGTAAGTTTTAAGTTGAGAACGAAATGAGACAGCCAGAAAGACAGAGAACGAAAGAGAGAGAGAACGAAAGAGAGAGAGACAGACAGACAGACAGACAGACAGACAGACAGACAGACAGATATAGAAAGATACAGAAAGAGACGTAGGGAAAGAGCGAGACAGAATTAGAGAGTTCCAAAATCCAGGTCCAACAACCTAGAAAGATCGTTCATTTGTTCTAGTGTTAAGTACGTGCACTGATAATCGAACAGTGATGCCATGTCTTGTTAAATATTTTGATCTGAAAACAATGACATGCCATGACACTGTGTATCCAAACGCACGAATATCTGAGAGTTAACAAAATCTCCTGAAAAGTGGGAGAGATAAACTCAACTCGTCTCTTTAGACATTCCGACGTTCAGTATCAAAATCCGAAAAACTTTTCAACGGCAGGCTTCACTGGCGTTTGACTAAATCTAGCTAAAGAATTCAAGGCTGCTATTTGCGCACAACCTTTACATCATAACCATCATCATCGTCGTCGTCAACATCATCGTCATCACCTTCGTTATCATTCATTCATTCATTCATTTTGAAAATTTTATGTAGCGCTCCCTGAAGTTACCTATCGTCTATGTGCGTTTGGGTTCTCCCAACTTTGTTTCTCTTGCTTTCTGCCACTTGCATTTTTTTTATTCTCTTGTTATTTTTGTCAATTCTCTTTAGTCAAGTCTGCATACTTCCGTTATTACGTTAATGATGATCGTAATTGTCTTGTGACCACTGATGCTAAGGCTCTATAATGATGTTGCTAACCTGCCTGGATCGTTATGTATTGACTTTGATGTTATTACCTGGGGGTTACTCCTAAGCGGGACAATAGTCCCTTCTGGAACTCTCAATTGTATCCCACCCAGCTGATACACGCATTTTTTTTTTAAATTCAATCATCGTTTCGTTAGACTCGTGATGAGATGCAATAAAGAATTATGTTATGTTATGTTTGTGTGTCTCTGTCTGTTTATATCTGCCTATCTCTGCCTATGTGTGTTTGTGTCTCTCTGTCTGTTTATCCCTGCCTATTTCTCTCTATCTGTGTTTGTGTGTCTCTGTCTGTTTATCTCTGCCTATCTCTATGTGTGTTTGTGTGTCTCTGTCTGTTTATCACTCTCTGTCTATTTCTGTCCGTGTGTGTTTGTGTGTCTCTGTCTGTTTATCTCCGCCTATCTCTGTCTATGTGTGTTTGTGTGTCTCTGTCTGTTTATCACCCTGTGCCTATCTCTGTCTATGTGTGTTTGTGTGCCTCTGTCTGTTTATCTCTTTCTGTTTATCTCTGTCTATGTGTGTTTGTGTGTCTCTGTCTGTGTAACTCTTTCTGTTTATCTCTGTCTATGTGTGTTTGTCTGTCTCTGTCTGCTTTTCTATGTCTGCCTATCTCTGTGTTTGTCTGATTTTCTATGTCTGCCTATCTCTGGGTGTTTGTCTCTGTCTGATTTTCTATGTCTGCCTATCTCTCTGTGTTTGTCTGTCTCTGTCTGATTTTCTGTCTGCCTATTTCTGTGCGTTTGTCTGATTTTCTATGTCTGCCTATCTGTGTGTGTTTATCTGATTTTCTATGTCTGCCTATCTCTGTGTGTTTGTCTACTTTTCTATGTCTGCCTATCTGTGTGTGTTTGTCTGATTTTCTATGTCTGCCTATCACTGTGTGTTTGTCTGTCTCTGTCTCCTTTTCTATGTCTGCCTATCTCTGTGTTTGTCTTTTCTATGTCTGCCTATCTCTGGGTGTTTGTCTCTGTCTGATTTTCTATGTCTGCCTATCTCTGTGTGTTTTTCTGTCTCTGTCTGATTTTCTGTCTGCCTATTTCTGTGCGTTTGTCTGATTTTCTATGTCTGCCTTCCTCTGTGTGTTTGTCTGATTTTCTATGTCTGCCTATCTCTGTGTGTTTGTCTGATTTTCTATTTCTGCCTATCTCTGTGTGTTTGTCTGATTTTCTATGTCTGCCTATCTCTGTGTGTTTGTCTGTCTCTGTCTGATTTTCTGTCTGCCTATCTCTGTGTGTTTGTCTGATTTTCTATTTCTGCCTATGTCTGTGGGTTTGTCTGATTTTCTATGTCTGTGTAACTCTGTGTGTTTGTCTGATTTTCTGTGTCTGCCTGCCTCTGTGTGTTTGTCTGTCTCTGTCTGATTTTCTGTCTGCCTATGTCTGTGTGTTTGTCTGATTTTCTATGGCTGCCTATCTCTGTGTGTTGCTGTTTGTAGGTGAGTATCTGGTCAGGGATTGACATTTTCCTCGCCCGTTCGACCTACAGATTGACGTTTTGGTCACCCGTAGGCGCATCAAAGTTTGTCGGTTGATCTTGAAAGTTAACCTTCTCTTCGAGAAGGTGCTTGAAATCGAGCTTGTAGGTTCCGAAGTTTCATTTAGTTACAGAATCTATATTCTTTTAAAGAATTTGAACAGCTTAGGTCCTGCTGTCTGTATATCTCTTTGTCTGTCTCTTTGTCTGTCTGTCTGTTTCTGTCTGCGCGTCTCTTTATTATTACAAACACTGTTAACGTACACAAGGTTACACGAAGCGCGAATCTGATGCGCGGTTAGTCGTACGCAAAGCTCGAGGGTACGCGTACCCTAAAATAGAATACGTTAAAATACGTACGTACCTTTCAAAAAATACAATACGCGTATGGTACGTAGCATACACGAAAATTTTATTTATGGTTTACTCGGCGACCCATTGCCTACGTATAATCTGACGTCAACAGTATGAGTCATTGAAACCGGTACTTCCGGTAGCGTAGCAGTAAATTTAATTCGATCAATTCTTCGGTTATAATTAATTTAATGCAAATTGTACTTTCATTCTGAGGAGAGCTAAGTACACTCACTGGTTTGCAAATTTCTGTAACTCAAAAGTTGTAGTATATCTTTATACGCATCAGTCAGCGATTCAGCGATGCCCTGCAGAGAACGTGGGAAGGAATGGACGCACGTGAAAGTGTTGAAAAATGCGAAAAACAATTATTTGATTGGATAATGAGCAATGACGTGGTTAACGTATTTTTGTATTGTTTACGTACCCTAAAATAGGGTACGTTAAAATACGTACGTACCTTTCAAAAAATAGAATACGTATGGTACGTACCCTCGAGCTTTGGTCGTACGTCAGGTGAAGAGCAATTAGTTATCCAGATGTTTGAAAGTTTGAAAGATGTAAGAAATCGTGAGTTTTGAGGCGTTCGTAGCCATGGTCAGGCGTACGGAAGAGATTT
Source organism: Allolobophora icterica (assembly GCA_963556255.1). Classification (NCBI taxonomy): domain Eukaryota; kingdom Metazoa; phylum Annelida; class Clitellata; order Crassiclitellata; family Lumbricidae; genus Allolobophora; species Allolobophora icterica. Next base: position 58,871,626 of record OY744603.1, on the reverse strand, counting down.
CGTTTCGGATATCGATCGAAACTAGAAGACACTGATGGTACTTTGTCCTTATAACCTCTGCGAGTCAAGAACCAAGTTAACCAAGTTAACCAAGTTAACTGTTACGACTCAGGCAGCAAGCGAATGCAAATCGTCAGTTGTAGCAAATGACGTAGCAAGTGCAGCAAGTCAATCGTCAATGTTGTCGTGAGTCTGGGTGCCACTACATCGTTAAGTTAGGTGTTGCAAGCAATTGCGACCTTGTCGCCGCATTCAGTACAAACAGACAGAATAGTATCACATCACAACTTGGTTGTGGACGATCATAGAACTAGTAGGAACTCTGCTGAGACACAATCAATGTCGTATGGTCATGGGTGAACTTCTTAACTTTGGAAGGAGGGCAATATATCAGATACAGTTGCATTGTATTTCTAGCTTTCTGTTTGTCTCTCTGCGTGTGTGTGTTTGTGTGTGTGTGTGTTTGTGTGTGTGTGTGTGTGTTTGTGTGTGTGTGTGTGTGTGTGTGTGTGTGTGTGTGTGTGTGTGTGTGTGTGTGTGTGTGTGTGTGTGTGTGTGTGTGTGTGTGTGTGTGTGTGTGTGTGTGTGTGTGTGTGTGTGTGTGTGTGTGTGTGTGTGTGTGTGTGTGTGTGTGTGTGTGTGTGTGTGTCTGGTCAGTCCAGCGTTCTGCCGTCAATGTCCACGACTGTCCTGAAATATTTCATTTGTTAAATGTCGAATGTAACAAAATTATACTATGAGATTTTGATAATGTTGTTGCTGTTGTCGCTGTCATGTTGTTGTTGGTGGTGATGAAGATGATCACGATAATGTGGTGATGATGAACGATATAACTTAAGCCACTGAGCAGAACGAACAGATACTGGAAGACCGTTTCAAAATCTATGTCCACCAACCGATGAAGCTAATTCACCTTGTAGTCGTCAGCATCATCATTATCATCATCATCGTCGTCGTCGTCGTCATAACCTTATCATCGTTGCCATCATCGTCATCATCATCATCATCGTCATCATCGTCATCATCACCATCATCATCGTCATCATCATCGTCATCATCATCATCATCTTCATCATCATCGTTATCATCATCATCACCTTCATCATCGTGGCCATTATCATCATCGTCATCATCTTCATCATAGTCGCCATCATCATCGTCATAACCTTATCATGGTAGAAATTTGGTTCGAGCTTTCTGCTCCACCTGCGCCCCCTAGCCAACTGAGCTATAATGACTGCACTGACTGTACAGTGTACACTTTTAGTGGGAAGATGAGACGGCGAGGGAGAGGACTGACCATTCGCCTTCATATGCAGATGCTAAGAAAATGAAGTCGCTTACACTTCATACCCATGGCTGCCTCAGGGCTAGCTTAAGGGACTGCTCTTTTAATATATGTCCCAATCTACCCAGTCCGGGGAAGTTTATTGCGAAATGTCGTTTCGTAAACATATCCGCTAGTTTTGCTAATTTTTAATTAGTGTTGTTAATTAGATATATTTATGACACTGATTCATGAATTCACTTAAGATCTGAAATGGTTTACGCGTTATAACGATTATGTTGCAATGGGTGTGGATTGTTGCGCTACGGAAACATTCTATTTGTGTGTCGGAATTTTAGTGCTTGTCTTCCATTTTTTGTTTGTTTAAGGCGATCAAAGGATGTCGAAGCACGTTGTTGCTGTTTGCTCGGCAGACGTAAGAAATTTTCTGAAGATACACTACATAAATACCTGAAGAGACGATATATAAATGCCCAGACAGGCACTGCGTAAATTGGACAGGAAAAAGTGATATATAAGTGTTGTGGTCTGAGCGTTCAGTTAAAACATACATACACACACAAACACACATGCATACATACATACATGCATACATACACAGATGCACACAGGTATATGCACATGCATGCATAACAGATACACACATGCATACATACACACATACTTACATGTACAATTGTACATGTTGCGTCTGTGACAACTGTATGATGAATAAACGAAAATTGATTGATGATTGATTGACATACATACAGTATCACACACATGCATACATACACACATTCATACGGCCTCATTCTGCTGCTTCGCTGCGTCCTCTCCGATCTTCTGATTGTCTTGACCTCTTAGTTCCTCGTGTCAGGACTACTATGGCTCAATCCAGGTCCTTTGCCTGCATAGGTCCCTCACTTTAGAGCCGACTTCCTCCTTCTGTCCGCACTACCATTCTCTCTGGTAGCATTGCTTCTTCTTTTTCTCACCTTTAATCCTGCTTTTTCTCTCGGGGTCTCGCGCACTGGGAGCGCCTCTGAATGGTCTATACCGCGAGAGGCGCTTTATAAATGCCCATATACAATACAATACAATACATACATGCACACATTCATGTATTGTACTCAATATACTAGGGCTGTCCCGAACATTCGCTTCGTATTCGCTTCGGGGCCGAATAGTGGGCCAAATAGCTATTCGGTATTCGGCCGAATAGTAGCGGTCGGACCGAATACGAAGAGTGGTCATGTGACATCTGTTTCTGCATATGCGGCTGCTATATCGAGTGGAATGAAGTAATTCTCTCATTAACATAATAAATGCTGCAGCAAGGATGTAAAAATTACATGTAGTTAGCTGTTTACTTTTAGTTTATGTATTAAATTTACTGAACTGAAACTTTTGCTTACATTTGAAATGTTGAATTTTGTCGCTAGACCTATTTGGTACACTATGCGTATTCGTATTCGGCCGAATAGTGACAATCACCCAGGCCTATTCGGTACAGCCCTAGTACTCATACATGCAGTCTTGTTGTCAAGACCTTAAACCTCAAGACCAAGACCTTGAACCTCGAGACCAAGACCAAGACCTTGAACCTCGAGACCAAGACCAAGACCTTGAACCTCGAGACCAAGACCAAGACTTTGAACCTCAAGACCAAGACCAAGACCCAAAAAAACCCATTCAGGCCAAGACTTCTCTTCCTTACACAAAAAATTGTGGAGTCGCTATTTTAATAAAAACGCGAGTCGTTTATTTTATTCAAGGAAATTAACTTTAAATGCAGACTGCAGAGATTCCCAATTCGTATTTACAAAAGTCCTTCATGCAAAATTCTATTCCAAACGCCTTTTGTATTTTATAAAAAAAAACAATTCGCTCAGAATTTTCTGACCAAGACGTGCCTTGTGGGCCTCATAAATATTCCGCCATGTGAAAAAAAAATAATTTAGCTCGGTGCTGAAGTCGCTGGCACACACAGTAACTTTTTAAGCACTGGATGTAAATGTACAAATCGTGAGCCTTTTTGAAATCCTCCCATGGTTTATCAGAGCGTCTGGCTTCAGAAACAAGTCTCGGCAGGGCTTCCATATACAGCATAACTTAGTTGCTGCTGCCGATGGGTTTTCCTGACCAACAAGACTTGCGTCCGTAGGTATTTTTTGTAGGTTATGATGCAAACAGGTTTGATAAGTTTTTAAATTCTTGAGTTTTGTTAAATGACTGTTCATATTGACAGCCGGTCTTGGTCTTGGTCTTGCGAGACCAAGACCAAGACTTTGAACCTCAAGACCAAGACCAAGATCAAGACCTTGAACCTCAAGACCAAGACCAAGACTTTTGGTCTCAGGACCAAGACCAAGACCAAGACTTTTAAAAACGAACTCGAGTGCACTCGAGACCAAGACCTCGGTCTCGAGGACAACAAGTCTGCATACATGCATGCATGCACAGACGTAAACAGTGTTTCCGTTTCGGAATGTTTCTCCAGGTCGCGTTTCTCGAAACAAATGTCGAAAGACGTGACGGAGAGGTACTGTCCCGTAGCCTATTGTACTCGATGTACGCAAACTACTGCCGTCAGGCAACCCTCGAACCAATGAATGCTGCGTCCTTTGACGACTTAGTCCGTCGGATATTCGACGGTGTCCGATTAGAGAAAGCGTTTGCTCCGAACAGGTCTCGTCCATCTCTTGCATTCGTGTCTTATCTAATCTAATCCGACGACTTCTGTAGCCTCTTTGGGATTCGACAGTTAATTAGTTGAGCGCTTGCCTTGTAACTTGGAGATTATGGGTTCGATTCTCCTCCTCTGAAACGGTTACATGGGAGCGTGCTATCTTCACATATCGATGGAGAGCATATCAGTACTTAAGTTGAAGTGATGGAGGTGTTCAAAGAATAGATTAGATTACTAAGATTAGTTTGTGTTAATAATTTGTAGATTATCTTGTAGATGTGTTGTAGGCCTATAGTTTTAGATTAGAATAGTTGGTGCTAATCATTGGTACAAAATCTGACTGAAGAACTATAGGAGTTAAAAGACTAGATTAGAATTGTTCACGATAATCTCTAGTATTTAATGATTTCTTTGTGGTTTTCAGAAATGAAACGGACTATCGATACTGTGGAATATCGATAAAGTCCTCTTCTAGCGAAATCCAGTCACCAGTCACTAGGTAACATTAGAAATGAGTAACATAACCAAGTAACATTTGAAACTGGTAATATGAAATGCAGGTAACATAGCGCTGGTGTCTAATGCAGAAGACATCAACCGAAGACACACCAAAACCAAGCCGTAACCAAGTCAATATAGAGAAAATCAGTCCGTAAGAGAGAGACGCAGCCTACTGAGGATAAGCAATTTGAAAGAGATAAGTTTTAAATTGAGAACGAATTGATACAAGCTACTGAGCCGTCTCTGTATTTGCCTATGCACCTGTCTGTCTTTCTATGTGTCTGCAGGCGTGCGTCTGTTTGTGTCTGTCTCTCGTTCTGTGTCTGTTTGTGTCTCTCTGTCTGCTTATTTCTGTCTGTCTGTCTTTCTCTCTGTGTGTGTGTTGTTCTATGTTTGCTGATTTCTTTATGTCTGTCTTTTTGTGTGTTGGTGTCTGCCTGCTTGTGTCTATTTGAATGTCTCTGTGTCTGACTCTCTGTCTGTCCGTTTCTCTCACTGTAGGTCATCTCGCCCATTTGACCAGAGCCTCGAAAATGCTCGGACAGAGTGTTGTGAGGAGATGGAGACGGTCGTAGAAGAGGAATTTGTTTCTGACAAACACGACAACATAATCTCAGGCAACCTCGATCGCCTCCGAAACGGTCAATACAGTGACTTCAGCGTCCATGTCGGTTCGGCCAGCAAGCGCAAAACGTTCTCCTGTCACAAGGATATCCTGGCCGACCAATCGCAATATTTCAAGTCCATAAAGCAGTCAAGCTTGGCGATCGGAGATATTGAACCTGATGATTTTGAGGGCATTTTAGATTATATATATAAAGGCAAGACTATTTTGACAAGTCTCAACGTCGAGCGAATGCTCAATGCCGCCAAAATTCTCGCTCTCTCGGAACTCCAAAGTAGGTGCGAGGAGTATATCATAAGAAATTGTCTTCGGCCCGATAACTGTATCAGCTATTGGCGCTGGGCAAGAGCGAACCTGCTCACGCGCCTCATCGAAGCGTGCAAGGCTCGTGCAGCAAGCGACTTCTACGATGTAACGTCATGTACTGATCTCTCTGAGGTTCCGGAAGTAATCTTAGAGGAAATCCTTCAAGACGACGAACTCAATGTCCGCTTTGAAGAAGACGTCGCACGTGTGATGCTGAGGTGGTTGGAGGGACAGGGAACGCCGAAAGATGGCACCAGCGTTCATGATATCAGCCTGTTCCGCAAGATCAGATGGAGGGGTGTCGGTGAATCGTTTCTGAGAGGACTTCTACATCATCCAAGGCAAGTGATATTATTTCATTCATTCATTCGTTCATTCATTCATTTTGTCCTTCATTGATTTTTTTATTAGTTCATTCACCCGTCCATTACTCTATCCATCCCATCCGTCCGTCCGTCCATCCATCCATCCATCCATCTTGTACTCTATCGTATTAGAACTGCATAGCATTTGTATCCGGGTTGAATAAGATATGGCGAGATATCGGGCAAGACACGTTATCCGATCGTTTAGAGCAGGGGTTCTCAAACGGTGGTACGCGTACCCCTAGGGGTACGCGAGGTGTCGCTAAGGGGTACGCGAAAAAATTGAAGAAAAGAAATTTTCGGAGTTTGTTCCCATCTTTCTTTGATTGTAGCTATTCTCAGTGGCGGCGATCTTGTCTGAGAGGTGGGGGGGGGGGACAAAGTCGACCACGATCTCGTCGATGACAGGTTTTGGAAAATCTTGTCCCAAAAATTTTGTTTCCAAAACTTTATCTCCGAAAAATTTCGCTTTCACCTTTTTTTTAGTCATTCACGAACTTTTAAAACTTTTTTCCCGTCTCCCGGCAATAACCCTTTTCCTTATGATTTCTTCGTCTAAACAATTTTAACTTTTTTGACGAATTCTTTCTTCTTTCTCGTAATTTTTTTGGGGGGACACTTCTGCTCACAAATTGTTTTTCCTCGTCTGGTCAAAAACGCTGCGAAAACCGTCACGCGGAATTACATTTCTCATCCTTTTCTGGTGTTTCTTCAAAATGTGGGGTGACAAATGCATGGAGTGTCCCCCACTCTTAAAGGTAGGGGGACATGTCAGACGCCAGAGTAGACCCTAACGAGGACGACGGCACTGGTACGCAGTGTAAGATTAGACGGTATGACGAATCTTTCGGATGGACAATAAAGTTCAAAGATCTCATTTACTTTCAGAAGAATTGTGGTTAATGCGTTTTTACCTATTTGACGGATATTTTCGGGAAACTAAACGACCTCATTTCCAGTTTACAAGGCAGAAATATCACTCCATTCATTGTTTTGAATAAAATAAATGCAATGGCGAAGAAGCTTCAGTTCCTTTTGTCGGAACTTCAGGAATCTCGAGTAACTTCATTTTCTTCTTTGGAGTCTTTGGTAACGGAGAATGAGCTAACTTGATTGAAGATATCAAGAAACATTTATATTTTCCTGAACAGTCTGATGCCAAGGAATGGATTCGAAATGTAGCGTTGCCTGCAGATTTTTCAGTAAAGGGAAAGAGATCAGTTTGTTGAACTTTCATGTGATGGTGGACTGAAGAATGAATTCATGAAAGACGATCGCACCCCGTCAACGGTTTAATTTCCGATCGAGCTTTAGAATTTTTTATTCCCTTTAGAAATATCACTCCATTCATTGTTTTGGATAAAATAAATGGAATGGCGAAGAAGCTTCAGTTCCTTTTGTCGGAACTTGAGGAATCTCGAGTAACTTCATTTTCTTCTTTGGAGTCTTTGGTAACGGAGAATGAGCTAACTTGATTGAAGATATCAAGAAACATTTATATTTTCCTGAACAGTCTGATGCCAAGGAATGGATTCGAAATGTAGCGTTGCCTGCAGATTTTTCAGTAAAGGGAAAGAGATCAGTTTGTTGAACTTTCATGTGATGGTGGACTGAAGAATGAATTCATGAAAGACGATCGCACCCCGTCAACGGTTTAATTTCCGATCGAGCTTTAGAATTTTTTATTCCCTTTAGAAATATCACTCCATTCATTGTTTTGGATAAAATAAATGGAATGGCGAAGAAGCTTCAGTTCCTTTTGTCGGAACTTGAGGAATCTCGAGTAACTTCATTTTCTTCTTTGGAGTCTTTGGTAACGGAGAATGAGCTAACTTGATTGAAGATATCAAGAAACATTTATGTTTTCCTGAACAGTCTGATGCCAAGGAATGGATTCGAAATGTAGCGTTGCCTGCAGATTTTTCAGTAAAGGGAAAGAGATCAGTTTGTTGAACTTTCATGTGATGGTGGACTGAAGAATGAATTCATGAAAGACGATCGCACCCCGTCAACGGTTTAATTTCCGATCGAGCTTTAGAATTTTTTATTCCCTTTAGCACGTCATGTCTGTGTGAAACTGGTTTTTCAGCAATGCTTCCGATCAAAACAAATGCAGAACAATGCTTGAACTCGTACCAGATTTGCATTTGAAATTGACAGATATTAAACCAGATATTGTAAATCTGTGCTTGTCGAAACAGGCCCACAGCTCACATTAACACTTTGTAATAATATTGTGATTTAATTTTACCTTTTGTTGATGTGATTTCATTCTTAAACTTATATTTTAAATTTGTCTACCTATGCCATGGTCATCGCGCTCGCCTGTTATTTCTGATCAGACGGTACCTTTGTTGGGGGTACGCTAACACTCGATATTTTTACCTGGGGGTACAATAAAAATAAAGTTTGAGAACCCCTGGTTTAGAGCGCTCGCTTTGTAAAAGGAACTATTCCGTTCTGTTGTATTGTACTCTACTGTATCCTATTGTATTCTGTAGAGTAACGTCGAATCGCGATGTCCAAGTGTTTATCCATCGCGTAATTGAACATCTGTCAGGCGGGCCACCGTTCCCAGGGCTCATGACCACCCACAGGACACTGACGGGTTTCGAACGGTGCGTCTGTATTGTGGGCTTGGTCACGGAATCGGAAATAACCCCAGAGGTCTTCCGAGTGAGTCTGCAGAAAGCGGGGGTTTGCGCCCGTGACCGAATTGACACACAAATGAGACGAGCAGCTGCTGCCTCTGTCTGCGCGATATCTAATTCTCTCTTTGTCAGTGGCATCGGGCCAGGGTTCAATGAGGTCTGGCAGTGGACCGGAGTGGGCGGTTGGAATAGGTGTGTATCTAAGTATTCATATTTATATGTACATGTATGTTTGGATGTATGTATGCATGGAATGCATGTATGTCTGCGTAAGTGTGTGTGTGTGTGTGTGTGTGTGTGTGTGTGTGTGTGTATGTGTGTGTGTGTGTGTGTGTGTGTGTGTGTGTGTGTGTGTGTGTGTGTGTGTGTGTGTGTGTGTGTGTGTGTGTGTGTGTGTGTGTGTGTGTGTGTGTGTGTGTGTGTGTGTGTGTGTGTGTGTGTGTGTGTGTGTGTGTGTGTGTGTGTGTGTGTGTGTGTGTGTGTGCATGTATAAGGACACTTACTTAGCGCTTTTTAAAAACCTCACAAAAGCACGATGTATGTATTTATCTATGTATATATTTATGCAATATGCATGCTTGTATGTATGCATCTGGGAATTGATATAGCGCCTTTCATTCCTCATAGAAGTGCTACATGCTGAGCGAAAACGTGGCGTCTTTAAGTAACAGACAACGGACGAACGGACCGACAGACCACATCACTCTATTGTATTTGAGCATTTGTAAAGCGTTTCTCCCAGTGCGAGAGACCCCGAAAAGCAAGATTAAAGGTTATAAAAGGAGAAGCAAGGCTTTAAAAGGACGAAACAACTTTAGAAATCAACTTTAGAAATCTAAAATAAGCCTTTAATAGCGTTACATTCTGCTCACTCTGTTCTTATCTTCCGACCAGGAAAGGAAAATTACTTGAGGGCCGGTCGTGTCATGCCATGGTAGTGACGGATGAGAACTCTGTCTACGTAGTCGGCGGTTTCTCAGAGGCAAGGTTTCACGTACTCAGAAGCCTCGAGAAGTACAATGTGTGGACCAGAACTTGCACCACAGTCGGCAATCTGAGATTCCCAGTCGATTCTTTAGCCTCCATCGCCGACCGAAATAGCATCTACAGCTTCGGTGGAAGAGACGCGAATGGATATCCGGTGAACTGTGTTCAACTGTACGATGTTGTTAGTAACACTTGCGTCCTACTTTCCCAACACCTGCCTCGCCCGTCACAATTTTTGCGAGCGGTGGTCTGGGATCGCTCAGTTGTACTAACTTCTGAACACAGCTGTTTCCTCTTCGACATTGATAGGCGACTCTGGTACCTACGAGACCAATATCGGGCTGGGAACAGCCATTTTGGTTGCACACTTGAAAATCAATGTCTATTCGTCTTCGGTGGTGGCAATTACGTGCAAGATCCGGAGACCGGGGTCTTAAGCTGGATTCTTTCGGACGAGATCCGGTACGTCCCCGTGGCGGACATCGTTGACAATCGACCTGCGCAGTGGACGGTGATGGAAAACCATCGGCTGCCTACCCCGTCCCTCGTTCATGCTTTTGCCGCTGTAACTGCAGCGACTGGAAGCAGATGATAGTTGGCACTGCAATCGATGTCAGCAATCTGTGTATATAATTGTGATTGCATGATATAGAAAAAGAAAAGAGTCATACATATGGCCACATAAAAAAGTAATAATAATGATTAAAAAAAAAAAAAACATAAAAGCCTCATTGGCCCAAAATTTAAAAAAATATGAATGCCTATTAAATGTAATTATGTAATCATGATTAAATAAACTGATGTTAGTAATATCGACTATGAAAACATGTGTAACTAAATGTATAAAATGAACTGCATATGAAAATAGAAATTTCTGTGCATGTATATAGAAATGTTAACGATGTAAATAATTGTGATTATGTAAAATAGAAAACAAGAATAGCCGATATGGCCAAAAAAGAGCTATATATATGGCCACATAAAAAATAATAAAAATAATAAAATAAAAAAAACAAAAAAGCCTCACTAGGCCACAATTTTAGAAAATATATTAAGGTTTATTAAATATAATTGTGTAATCATGATGTAAATAAATTGACTTCCAATCATGTATACGCCTTCCAATCTCTATCATCTTAAATGAAAACTGCCTAAGTAGATCCTCTGCTTGTCTGTGTCTGTGTGTCTGTCTCTGTCTCTGTCTGTCTGTCTGTCTGTCTGTCTGTCTGCCTCTCTCTCTCTCTCTCTCTCTCTCTCTCTCTCTCTCTCTCTCTCTCTCTCTCTCTCTCTCTCTCTCTCTCTCTCTCTCTCTCTCTCTCTCTCTCTCTCTCTCTCTCTCTCTCTCTCTCTCTCTCTCTCTCGCTCTCTCTCGCTGGTCTTCAGCCAAAAGGCCATGGACTTCCACTTGGTATCTCTAGAGTCTAGACAATCCTCTGACCGAGTGAGTGAGTCAGTGAGCTAGCCATTCTGGCCTTCTTTCATTCATCCATGTACTGAAATACTCAGAAATGTCAACTGCACACTCTTCCTCAAACTGTTAAACTCTACTTGAACTGGTAAGGAAAATTTCATGTACTAGAATGAAATCGTGCGTAGTTGACTTCAGCTAATCTGTCAAGAATTTGGACTACACAACGTCGCCTGAGAATTATCTTGGCGTATCTCCATTTTCCAAAATCCCGAGATAAACGAGGTAGAAGTTTGGGCCGCATTTTGCGGAAAAATGAGAAATTCAATGCAATAAGTAGGGCATTGTCAAATTACAGTTCACACACAGAGGTCATATTAAAACATCAACATTGCATAAAGATTTTGCATTTAAAAAATTAAAAATTATAGTTGTTATTCTGAAATTTGTGAAAATTTTGTATAAACTGGATTTACAAATATTACAAACTATCTTTCTGAAAACAGAGACATGAAATGATTAAATTAAGCAACGACCAATTATTACAGAGTGTTTTCGTTAAAATATTCATTTACGTAGTCCGGATTTTTAAAAGAAAAACTTTTAATTGTCTGGATATGCGACACTATAGTCCAGCTAAGCGCACAGGTTTATACTGCTGTATCTCCTGCCTGCACGTCCAATCAGCGACGAGCTTTCTGTGGACATACAACAACAGAGACTGCTTCACTATGAATGCTGTATGGAGATACGATAAAATGTTTCTGAAAATAGGACATACGACAGTATACGTCTATCTTGACGGCGGCAGTATTTATGTGTGGACTGAGGCAAAAGAACCAGGTCACGGTTGTATGTATTGACATATAAATTTGGGGCGAATCATTCATGCGTGAAAGCTGTAATAGGCAGATCAATCAGGCGTGGACATGTGGTATAAATCGTAGAATATCAGAATATATATCGAGCCCATGGCAAGTAAACGTGGGCCCGTGATGAGTCTTTTATGTCTGCAGGTGCGGAGTTATCTGCATGTTCAGGCCTGCGCTCTTTTAAGTCGTGTCTGACACATCCAGGCACTAGTGTGTCAACGGAACGCTTACATAATTCAAAGCAATGTAATGTGCAACTAATAGTAGTGATAAGTAACTTCTATAGCGCTGGTGTATAATTCACAAGGCATCAGCCGATGGCGCACAAAAAACCCAATCATATACATGTATAGTCAGGTCGGCACCAGGAAGTCAGCAATTATGACTTTAAGGCAGCCTCTGGTTGAAATGTAATGGTGGAGAATTGTCGTAACGTAACGTCAGACTCGTCAGCTAAGGCAGATGACAACTATCGCCAACGATTTTCCACCATAGCACATGCCGGCTCCTCGATTTGACGCCCCCACCGACCCCCCCCCCACCCCGGAATTCTGACCTGGCACTGAAACCGACAAAGCAACATTGTGTCTTTGCAGCCTGATGACTATTATTATTAGACATTTTTGACTGATGACTATTAATTAGACATTTTTTGACTACGTATCTATTTCAAATACAAAATACAACAATGTATTTGTATTTTGTATTTCAAATACATTTTTTAAAATGTATTTTGTAGTTGCATTTCAAATACTTTTGAAAATTGTAGGCTATTTGTAGGGCCTATTTGTTATTTGAAATACATTTACAGAGTATTTTACCCAGCACTGCAAAGCATCCTGGTTCGTGTGGACTTGATTTGATATAGCGCTCGTGTAGGCTGCTCTCGTAGCAGCACCTGTTTTGTAGCGCTGATAAATTTCGAAGACTTTCATTTATGTTTACATCAATTATTTCATGCGAAGGGGAAATCCGCCGGTAATCCTTCGAGAGCGATTTGGGATCCACGCCATCAATTTCCCTCCACGTTGGTTAAGGCGATAGTTTCCTAAAAAAATTTAGAAAGTAAAAAAGTCAGTGTTAACCGTTAACTGAAATACATCCTTGTTCATAATATTATGTCTTCTCTTTATAAACAATTGGATGCGGCAGCCAGGCCCGTATTAAGAGGGTGCTAAAGGTGCTGCAGCACCCGGGCCCGCAGTTTTGAGGGCCCCGCATTTTCGGAAGTACATTAAATTTTTTATTGTACTTGTAATTGGGCCCCGCGCTGATGGCTATATATAGGTAATCACAGCACTCGGGTCCGCACTAGCCTTAATGCGGCCCTTGCGGCAGCATTAGTCTTAAAGGCGTGTCGAAATCCATTTAAAAATCTGTCTTACAGTTCACGAAGTACTACAACTTTAACCAACCGACCAATCTGGTGTTCACTGCTCACCTCTCATACAAATGAAATGGGGTTGAACTCGATCAATGGATGTTTTGTCTCGCACCCGAACAGTGTTGAGCCCTCGGGGTGTCTCTCTCTGTTGCTTGTCAAAAGCTTTGGAATTCGTCGTTCAGTTCAATTCGTTCTGTCAATTCTTTGATGCCATTCAGGTCTAAACTGAAGACTCGTCTCTTTCAACTTGCTTATCCACCGTAGCCTGACTTGATTCGGGTAAGGGGATTGTACTCATCGACGTATATTGAGTGGACATAGCATAAGCGATTCAAGGTGAATGTTGCGTGCAAAGATGCCTGTGACGTCATGCATGCTCTCGTGTGCGTAGTGGGTCGGGTCACTTAACTGTCGATGGTAGATACTAAGCTTTCGCCCATGCATGACGTCAGGCAGAGCTCATTAACATAATAATCAGGCGTCAGAATCTAGAAGGCAATGTACTGGCCTATGCTATGTCCACTAAATATACGCCGATGCTCGTACTGAATTGTCATTTATTATTCACAAAACGCCAACAACGTCTTTAAGGTCACAAGAACAAACAGCAATCAGTTCAATCCGAGTGATTGATTCAAGGTCAAAAGGTCAATCGAAACGGGTCAAAGGGGAACGCAGCATACGCTAAGACTGGATTTCTGATCATGATTTCAAGTTGAGGCGATCATCATCGATTGATGTCTTGGCCATTAAGATTACGGCGCTATAGAAGTAATTAGATTAGATTAGATCAGATTAGATTAGATTAGATTAGATTAGATTAGATTAGGCGTAATCCTGGGCTTTCAGGATATTCTTGCTGAAGCGCGGAGACTATATCAGGAGATCAGCGAAGGACAACCGTTGCTTGACATACTAGGATTCGAACCATAACTATTCTTGCTATGGCGCTTCTGTCTTGCCGCATTTCGTTTAGTAGTTTCGTTTAGTAGCTTAGTAGTCTAGTAGTAAGCGCGCCGGACTAGTAACCCAGGTGTCGTTAGTTCAAGTCCCCACCAGAGCAGAATGATGTTTCGCGATTTTTGCTTCCCTAAAGAGCCTAGGTCTAAACTGAGTAGGCCTACAATGACCATAAAGTGTTGGTGATTGGAATGTTAATTGTGCGGGAAGAACTGAGCACGGACCCTCACATTCTAAGCAGTCGTTAAAGCTTAATAATCATGCCTGTCTTTCGCGGCAGGTTCAGAGGTTGCTTTTCTCCTTCATAAAGCAATAATTCTGATGAGAGGCCTAACGGATGAACGAGATCTAAATTCAAGAACTTCTATAGCGCCACCGTTTAATGCTCAGTACATCAGTCGATGGTCGCTGTCTATAAAAAACTATGTCTAAGCGAGTTCTACGGTGAGTCCGGTTGAAAAGCAAGAAGAGAGTCCGAGAAGACACGGAAACAGCCTACGGAGGAAAAGAGTTCAGGAGAGGATGAGTTTTTAGTTGAAATACGAAGGCCAGAACAGACTTCGCAAAGCGAACGTTTACCGGAAGAGGGAATAGATGGAAATGTAGAGTCTTGTCTTCAAAGTTATTCGCTGTTGTATGGACAATCAAATGCAGTGGGTTTAGGGTCGGTGATAAATGTTCATATTTTGAAGGTTTACTGTTAGGCCTAACTCAGGCCGAGGTATTTTGGACCCTTTGAACCTCAATTGAGATCAGTTTAACAGAGCAGTTTTTGTAACCCATCGGCCAACCAGTGAATCGCTTCACCCCAGTTGAACCCTGAGTGGCGCCAGAGTAGCTACTCGAAAAGTCAAAAGTTTAGGACCTGTTTTTTCATCGTCTGAGTCAGAGATGTTTAGTAATGAGTTCGAAGTCATGCTGATAAGAAACGTCCGCGCATTCTTAATAGTAGTATCTGGTAACTGAACACAACAGTGCGGAGAAAAACACCTCAGCAGTAATATCTCGTATAGCAAACGACAGTGACGTCTCCCTTAACAGAAATCTCAAGAAACTTGATGCACTTTGTTATGCGCTAAAACTGTGCTGTATTACGTGTCTAGACACACATACATACATTCATACATGTAAATATTACTTGCATGTATACACATACGTGCATATACATACATACATATACAAGAATACACTCATACAGACATACATGCATGCATATATTCATTCATACATGCATGCATATATATATATATATATCCATAGATAAACATACACACGTTCCTATTGAAATGCATACAAACCTGCATATTATGCATACATACACACCATTGCATTTGCGGTTCTCTGGATCTACCAGCGTTTGTCAGACAATTTACGCCTCCATATTTCCTGGCCACATTAATAGTTCTCAATCCACTCGACATGGACGTATGCCTGAGCAGGGCGTAATGCGCGCTTCAGCTGTCAACATCGAACATAATGGCACAGTTGAAACGACCAGGACCTGGTGGCATAGGTACAGGCCAGGCGTTGACGGCCTGTAACTAGCAACGACCACAGTGATGTAATCTCACCTTTACATAGGAAGCCGCAGGCCTTTTTACCTGTACAGGTAGGACACAGCACGTGGAATTGTTGATGATATTGGCAAAGCAGGATTTCGCCAAGTAAGAACTTGTATGAGAGAGAAAGAGACAAGACAGACAAACAAACTGACACACAGACACAAGCAATGCGACAAACATACATATATCTATACATGCATACATACATAGATGCATGCATACATACATACATGTGTCTGTATGTATGTAATAATGTATATACAGACATGCAAGTATATGCATACAGACATACACACATCTTTCAGCTTTTAATTTTACTCATGGGAAAATAATACAGCAATACAGGTAATACAGCACAGTTTGTTCTCTATCAATAATATTCAGAGGTCGCTCTGAAAGTCTGCATGCATGGTTATGAAACACTAATTAACACTAATTGATTGCAACTGTAATTGTAATCTGACATTTACAATTACAATTGCAATCAATTAGTGTTAATTACTGTTTACTAACCATGCATGTCAAACATTCAGAGCGACTACAATTATTGATTCAAGTGGATAGTCATTGTGACTGATGTTTGAAAAATATTATACCTTAAAATGTTAACTGATTGCATGGTTTGCATCTAGCAACTTGACCTGTGCAAGTACAGCACCGTTTACAGCTGACAGCATATGCTTGCATTAGGTTTTACTGTAGATAATGTGATACGCTGTAAGACTGAAGAAACGTGTTAGAAATAGAAGGTTTCTTCAAAGCTGTTGTTATATATGCTCTGGGACCTTCCAGAGGTCTACAAATTAGGATCTTTAAGCGGTTCCAGCCTCAAAGGGAATATGTTGACAGGTACCGCAATACAGCAATTTCAATCAGGTTACGACTATCGACAACTATTGGAACTCAATGTCATCTTTCTTCATGGATTATTGGCTAAAGAAATATCTTCAAAGCACCAGCGGGTTTACATGGAGCTCGATGGATGGCCGAAGCCATATATTCTGTTAAGATCTGGATGTTTAGACAACGATTCAAGCTGACAAAGAAGGACGAGGGACGAATTGCAGATTCGTGTCTGCCTTTTACTGTCAGTTTTATATCAAAGCATGGTTCAGAGCCTCATCTGCAATACATCAGCTCCTCGAATTCAGCTTATCAAGGATATGCTATGAACAGTAACAAGGACATAAATATTACTACTATCTCTGACATTGCCATGAATCTGGGGCGTCGTAGATAATTGTCAGAGGAATTATATTTAGCAGTGGCTTTCTTTGATGATGAGGTGCCAGATAAGTCCTCTCTGCCTCTGTCTCTCTGTCTGTGCTGTGTCTGTGTCTGTATCTGTATCTGTGTATGTATCTGTGTCTGTGTCTGTCTGTCTGTCTGTCTGTCTGTCTGTCTCTCTTTGTCTGAAGAAGCCCTGTACAGAAAATCCACTGAAAAGAGTTACATTTACACTGAATCCAGCCACTATTACGACCCAACAACTAGAAGACTTTGCGACATCCATCACCTGCAGGTTTTTTGACATTACTGGACTACCGGGCAACTTCTTAGACAGGTATGTTGAAATGTGATCAGCAGTTGACAATTACAAATCCGTTCGACGGACTGTTCGCTACCTGAGAGTTGTAAATGGCATTCCTCTGATGGATGAATACAACAAACTTCATACGGAAAATGAAGAACAGAAACAAATTCCTTCTGTTTGTTGTCAAAGAAAACAGCGTTATCCTTACCGAAGCAAAACTATGCTTGCTATGAACTAAATCCAAAATGATTTGTAATCCACATTTTCATTTGAACTGTATAAACTATAAACATTAGTAACAGAGCAATGAGTAATGAGGATCAAACTGTTCTAATAGTAATGTTACAACAATTGTGCATTTGATGTTTATTCACGTTTTCGTTAAATGCTTAATGATTACCCCTAAAAGTCAAAATAAAAAAATCCCAGTATATTTATTTTTATGCTCAGGTTAACCAGTTAAGAAGGTGCCCCACACTTGGTTTTCAGAAAAAACTCCTGTCCAACAAGGACCACCCTAACATCATGCATAATTACATACACTTATGCAAACATACTGCCTATTATAAGTAATTATATGCATATCCTGTATATGTACGTACATACATGTATGTAAGTACACGTTTAAGGATGCATTTGAGCATTTATGTAGAACCTTTCTGCGTACGCAGGAACTGGCTGCTTCGGAGGCTGGGTGCTTGACGAGATGTCGGCCTCGGAGATGGATGAGAACTTCCTGCGCCAGTTTCGTGACGCCAAGACCCGAGAGTTGCTGCCATTCACGGCCACTCACTTCATGGAAGTCTGGGACCATTACGATGTCGACGGTAGGCGTATGTATGTATGTATGTATGTATGTATGTATGTATGTATGTATGTATGTATGTATGTATGCATGTATGTATGTATGTATGTATGTATGTATGTATGTATGTATGTATGTATGTATGCATGTATGTTGTATGCATGCATGTATGCCCCTTATGTGCCGAGGCTAAGAAAATGAAGTCGCTAGCAATTGATGTCCGTGGTTAGCACCTGAGGGTAGCTCAAGGCACTGCACTAATTCTCCTCCTACATTTGCAATAACATTGATGGTTACGGTTACATTTACGTCTGCTTTTACTTTCGAATGTTGAAAACAGGTAATGGTTACATCGAGGGAAGCGAACTGGACAAATTCTTTCGTGAACTTGTCTCCAGTGTCAACGCAACAGCAGTCGGATCCGAGGTGAGGTTTAGCTGAGAATTAATTCGTACAGAAAACTTAGGTGAGATTTAATCCGTTTCGTAAGTTTTGGGTGAGATTTGATCTGTGCCGGAAATTTGGATGAGAATTAACTCTCTGTGTAAATTTAGGTGAGATTTAATCTGTTGAGGAAATTTAGGTCGGGCAAATCTGTGACTAAACTAGACAAGATGAGGCGAAATAATTTCAGATCAGTCAAATCAAACGTCAGATAATTAAAGGCCGGTCTCTCAAGGTAAGGCCACCAGCGTCGTCAGAAACGTCGTCATCGTCATTGCTGTCATCAGCGTCGTCAGAACCGTCGTCATCGTCATTGCCGTCATCAGCGTCGTCATAACTGTCGTCATCGTCATTGCCGTCATAATCGTCGTCATCGTCATTGTTGTCATCAAAATCGTCATACCACCGTCATCGTGATTGTCGCTGCAGTCATTTGATGATGATGATGATGATAATGATGATGATGATGATGATGATGATGATGATGATGATGATGATGACTGTCGTTGTTTAGACTGTTTCGGAGCATGCGTTGGCGTTGATGCGAGAGACCTTCATGTCGGCCTATGACGAAAACGAGGACAGCAGAATCGACATCGTCGAGGCAAGATCTAAACTTTCAAAAAGGCGCTAAATAATTGCTCTATTAAGATTAGAGTAAAGCTCAATGTCCCGCTGTGTAACGTGATTGTAAATCAATAACTTCTATAGCGCCGGTATCTACTGCACAAGGCATCAGCCGATGGCGCTCCAAAACGAAGGTGAGGTTAGGTCGGGCAAGACATTCAGTCCATTGAGAAGGAGAGGCTGTGATCATGGTGGATAATCCAGCAGGAAGAAGGGTCGTTGGAATGTTTGACCAGAAAACGTGATTTATTTCGGTGCAGTAGCCTATGTATTATGCGATCTGATGGGCTAGAAAAGGAAATGATGTTGGCTTGTGGTGAGGGGAAAAAGACGGGGTCGACCAAGGAAGAAATGGATGGATGAGATTCACGATGTAACTGGCATGAATCTGGAAGCACTAAGGGACCTGACTTCGAATAGGAAGCAATGGAGAATGTGTGTCATGGCGATCGCTAGAGCTCCAGGAGTTGACAGCACAAGGTGAGCCTATGTGTGCGCAACCTTTTTATTTGGCCCCTTCTGTGACCCTGGAGCTGCCAATGCCCTTACCCTCCCACAATTCTCGAAACAATGCCATTGTCGTTACCACTTTGCTAAACATTGGAAAGGCGCCATATAAAGTGCCTCAGTAGACAAGTAAGTAAGTAACCTGTACCGGTGACGACAATGAGTATGCTGCTGTTGAGGATGATGATGATGACTATGACGTGATGATGATGACTATGACGTGATGATGATGACTGTGATGCTGATGGTTTGATGCTGCTGATGTTGATGATGATCTCATAGTGATGATGATGATGATGATGACGACTATAACTGCTATGATTACGGTGATGATGATGACGGCTTTTCTTTGCAGATGGCTGGCATTCTGCCAACGGAGGAGAATTTTCTGCTGCTCTTCAGACGGGACCACCCTCTCGATTCCTCCGAGGATTTCATGAAGGTTACTTCACTCAATCTCACCCGACATACTTACTTAATTCGGTTACGTAATTCAGCAAACAGTTAAGCCTGCAGTTTCTCGGATCTCTCGGCTTAAGCACGAACGAGATAACGGTAATCTAGCAAAAGAACAGCGTTGCCATGGCAACAGTTTCTCACGACATCCTATATAGGTTACTAGGTCACTTTGTCTGATTTATTCTTTCCTTGTGTCTCTCTTTCTAAGTGTGTACTTCTGTCTGTCTGTCTGTCTGTCTGTTTGCCTGCCTTGTCTGTCTCTCTATCTCTCTGTCTTCATGCGTCTCCCAGTCTCTCTTAGTATGCTCTAGTTTCCGTCTCCGCCTCCCTCCCTCTCTCCCTCCCTCCCTCCCTCCCTCCCTCCCTCCCTCCCTCCCTCCCTCCCTCCCTCCCTCCCTCCCTCCCTCCCTCCCTCCCTCTACTTCTCTCTGTTTCTCTCTGTATGTCTCAGTGTCTCTCTCAGTGTGTCTCTCTCTCTCTCTGTCACTTTGTCTCTCTGTCTGTCTGTCCCTCTTTCTGTCTATGTCTCTCTCTCGTTCGAACCATAACTGACAAATGACACCCATGCTTATCAGGGATGCTTTACGAGACTCGCCATATATATTAAAATTTCAATTACCGTTCCTTTATAATTGACGTTGTTTAATCACCACTGCTTCACATCGATTTAATTAATCATTCGTCCAATTGTGCGCCAGTCAGTGTTTCTGGCGCCATCTATTGCTCATCGATCTCCAGTCTTCAAAAATCTCCGACATTAAATTCTAATAACCCAGTCTACTGAGCTATTTCCATACAATAATACAGACACGTGGGTCATATTGGGCTTTGAACTGACACAATTCTTCAAAAGCACGCGATCCAAGATCTTCAGTGGCTCAGAATAGGCGAGCGGATCAAATTCAAACTTTGCATCATGCCATCATGGTGCACAAATGTCTCAACAACTGCGCAACACGTTAACTCGCAGACAACATCAGGTCTCTATCGGACGATCCTAAATTCCTAAGTCTGCTGATGTCTTCGTGCCAGCAACAAAAACTAAAACGGACGATCGGGACTTTCGGTTCGCTGGCCTGCGTGCTTGGAACAGTCTTCCTGCGCATATCCAGGAAGCCAAAAGCATTTATGTTAAAACTGTACTTGCTATGTAACTCCGAGCTGTATGTATGTGTACGCGCGCGCGCGCGCGCGTGTGTGTGTGTGTGTAGGCGTGTGTGTGTGTGCGTGCGTGCGTGCGTGCGTGCGTGTGTGTGTGTGTGTGTGCGTGTGCGTGTGCGTGTGCGTGTGCGTGTGCGTGTGTGTGTGTGTGTTTGTGTAAAGCATCCTAGAAGTAGCTTGCTACCAACGATGCTATATAAATTGTCGTAATTACAAAGATAACAAGACAGTTAAATCATCCATTCATCTGTCGGTTCGTCCGTCCATCCATCCATCAAATCCTAAGTTTACATACATGCACACATATACATACATAGATATGTACATACATGCATACATACCCTGTACATGCATACCATAAAAAATATTATACAAACACATACATACATACATGCATACATACATTCTTCCATAAGGAATGTAACATTAATAACCAATGCACACACAATACTTACACTTAGAAGAGCTTTTGATGCAAGCATGCATGGTCTATATATCTTACATATGTGCATATATATATGTATATATATATATATATTTATATATATATGCAACGTATGTGAACCGTATTCTGTCTATGACCTATAGATATGTATATATATACGTATGCATATATGTGAATTATATATATAAAATGGATGTATATCTGCAGACATAAATATTCCTCTTAACTGAATGATCGGAATTACTGAGTGGAAAAGCGATAGAAGCGATTCTCGTATAAATTTCTCCACACACAGATTCACATTCAATACACAGATACAGATATCAATTAAGTTCACTACTACGATAATATATAATTTATCGATATATATGCATATATAAATACATCTTTGTAGGTGTTTATGATTTTATATAGCCTATGTATACATGTAGCAGGTGCATGTTTATGTTTTTATATATATATGGCCTATATACATGTATGTAGGTCTATGTATATGTGCAAATATATATATAGATATATATTCATATATGTATTTATTCATATATATATATATATATATATATATTTATATGGATATGTTCAGATATGGAGGAAGTTTGACGCGAACTGCAATGGTCTGATTGAAGCGAACGAACTTAAGGTTCGTTGAACTGAGCCTTTCATCTCACCCGATGTTCATTAGTTTGACTGTCTCGTTGATCAGCGTTACGATTATAGCATTATGATGATGATGACGATGACGGTGTTGATGATGATGATGATCATGACGATGACGACGACGATAATGATGACTTGACTTTGATGATGATGATGATGGTGATGATGATAATGATGATTCGATGGTTGTGATGATGATGATGATGATGATGATGATGATGACGACGATGACGGTGTTGATTATGATGATGATCATGACGATGACGACGACGATGATGATGACTCGACTTTGATAATGATGATGATGGTGATGATGATAATGATGATTCGATGGTTGAGATGATGATGATGATGATGATGATGATGATGATGATGACGATGATGATGATGATTATGATGATGATGACGATGAATAGAGTCCTGATGATACGATGCTGCTATTGGTGATGATGATTTGATAGTGATGATGCCGACGACGATAGTTTTTACTATTATTATTATCATTGAGAATTCGACGATAAGTGACGTGAAGATATAAAAATGCGCTACATGAACATGTCGGTTACAAACAGCATAGAATGAACGTGAGCCTAACTAGAGGTGTCGTCGGTTTGGTGAACCGACAGAAGTGTCTAATCGAATGCCACACACGTTGCTTTTGTCTCTTCTGCTTGAATAAGTTACTTGTTTTTGTAACTTATTTTGTAAATTTCCCAGAATTTCCTAAAGAGCTTACTCGAAGACGCTCATAGGGTTGAAAGGGTCAGCGACAAGAAACTTCAAGAATACACCGACACAATGGTACTATAATTTACTGGTCGATTATATATATATATATATAAATATATATATATATATGCATGTATGTCCATAATGTAAGTATGCATGTATGTATGTATTTGTGTAAGTATACATGTATACATATATATATATAGGCCTATGCATTTATGTATTTCTGTAAGTATATGTATATATATATGTATGTAGGTATTCATGCATATAAAATGCATATGTGTAATTGTTCATATATATACATATATGTATGTGTTAATGTATATTTGTATGTGTATATGAGAATGGCGGAAATGGAAGGGGCAAAAGAGGGAGTAAAAATTGCGGGAAGGACATTGAATAATCTTAGATATGCGGATGATACAACACTAATGGCAAAAAGAAAAGATGAGCTGATAGAATTAATAAGAAGGGTAAGGAGAGAAAGTGAAAAAGCTGGCTTATACTTCAACATAAAGAAGACAAGTCATGACAACAGCAGAATGGGATACTTTTGAGATTGACGGAGAAGAAATAGAGGTGGTAGAAAGCTTCACTTTCCTGGGATCATTGGTTGAAAAAGAAGGAAAATGTGATACAGAAATAAAACGAAGGATTGCGATTGGGAAAGCTGCAATGATTGGACTGGAAAAGATATGGAAGGACAAGTATGTGAGCATAGATACAAAAAAGGCTCGTGAGAGCCATAATCTTTCCAACGGTTCTGTATGGTTGTGAGTCGTGGACAATGACAAAGAACATGGAGAAAAAGGTCAACGCATGTGAAATGTGGATATGGAGAAAGATGTTGAGAATATCATGGACAGAGAAAAGGACGAACGAATCAATACGAGTGGAGATTGGTGTCGAGAATGATGAGTCATTAAACAAAAGGTGACAAGATCGAAGCTTGGATTCTTTGGTCATGTTATGCGACCTGATGGGCTAGAAAAGGAAATGATGTTGGCTTGTGGTGAGGGAAAAAAAGACGGGGTCGACCAAGGAAGAAATGGATGGATGAGATTCACGATGTAACTGGCATGAATTTGGAAGAACTAAGGGACCTGACTTCGAATAGGAAGCAATGGAGAATGTTTATCATGACGATCGCTAGAGCTCCAGGAGTCGACAGCACAAGGTGACAAGGTAATGTGTGTGAATGAATAACAAATATTTATGCACATGTCTATGTATGCAAATTTATATGTATATATGTATGTACGTATGTATATACGCTGTATATGAACACTTCTATAGCGCCTTTCAAATGCCTCTCAAAATCAGTGTGGCCTGGCTATCCAAGAGCTCTTATAAAGGTGCATCGTAAATAGGATCAACTCGGAATGGTTCCGTGTACCATCCGGATCAATTCGAAGTTTCATCGGAGCTTTCCAGATAGACCGTCCAATGCACGCGAAGCATGTTTTGCACATCTGTTGTGCAATAGCGCGGGGTTCGAAGGTGCCCACGGGCCGTAGAGCGTGCCGATCGACGACCTGTCTATTCCGAATCAAGAACAGATAAATCTCTTATGCATTCTGGGGCAACTCCTACTCTCGCTGCAAGTTTTAGAGCAAGATCTGGATTCTTTATCTGGCCTTTGTAATGCTGAGACATTACAGTTACGTCTGCAACAAGTTACACCTACGTTGTAACATGTTGCAGTTATCATTTAGCATGTTACAGTGACGCTGTACATGTTCTGTTAAGGTGTAACATGTTACAGTTACATTTTAGCATGTTACAGTGACGCTGTAACATGTTCTGTTAAGGTGTAACATGTTGCATTTACGGCTTAACATGTTACAGTTACGTTGATTGCATGTTACAGTTAGGGTTTAACATAGAACAGTTCGGTTTCAACATGTTGCAGTTACGTTTCAACATGTCACACATACGCTTTAAAATGTTGCAGTTACGTTTTAACATGATATGGCAAGTTCTAAAATGCTACAGTTACTGTGCAACATTTGACATTTATGTTGTAACATGTTACAGTTGAAACTCTTTGACCGTAACCACGATGGAAAGTTACACCTCAGTGAAATGGCAAAGTAAGTTTACCCGACTCAACCACTTCGATAACAAACACATGGCGTCACGTAATTTAACTCTTAGTTACAATATATTTACACGAATGTCTCATTGCCTAACTTCAAAGCGATTTCTGTACCACTATCACAAAACAATTGGTAGCCTGTTCGGCCTACAATCCAACAATTGCAAGTTCGATTCGCCTGCTGAACGAACTCCAACCCTGGACCAGTTGTTCGAGTACCATTTTCTCTGTCACCATGCAACTGGTACTGGCGTAAGATGACAAAAAATGCGACCATGAGACTTAACTTACTTATATTTTACTTAACGACCTCTGCCGAGACAAGACCGAGGGGCAGAACATGGAAACATTGACTTTGCCTGCACACGGGCATCGGAGCTTTACTTTACTTACTTATTTTACTTTCCTCTTCTTTTTTATTCTTGATCTTCTTGTTCTTGTCTTCTACTTCTACTTCTTTTTCTTCTTCCTCTTCTTCTTCTTCTTTTTCTTCTTCTTCTAGGTTCGTCTTCCTCCTCTTCTTTGTTTATTTATTCCAATAGGTTACACAAATTAAAAGTTCACCTAAATGATCATTGAACAGTTTGGGATACAAACGATAGACCCAGATCTTGCTTTTATTAGGACCGCCAATTAACAATATAGATGGTGACAGAGCTTCTGGATTTCTATGAAACGAACATCTGAATATCGCCTCTATGAGGTTTTCGAATGAGCTGTTATTAGACACAGAAATTATGCCAAGAAACCTCGAAGTTCAGGGCGACCTTGACCCTGACTTTGATTTTGACCTTTGCGCTTTTCACTTGATAGATTACTCCGCGTGAAGGAGAATTACTTGCGAAAACCGGTTTTCAAGGTATTGTGTCATTTTAACTGCGTTATCAGCCTTCGCCCATAAAAGACAAAATGACACTCAAGCACACCAGGGATGCTTTTACGGGACTTCCATATATAAAACTTCAATTACCATTCCATTATTATTGACGTTGTTGAATTACCGTTGCTTCACATCGATTCAATTAATCATTTGTCCAATAATTATTATGCGCGAGTCGTCATCGTCAGTGTCAAAGTAATCGTCATGGTCATCGTCATGCTCGTAGTCAAATTTATTCGTAGTCACAGTCATAGTCACAATCAAAGTCACAGTCATAGTCGACCGATTCTATCCGGAAACTTCTGTAGCGCCGTTATCGAAATTCGCAAGGCATCAAACGACGGTCGCTGAATCGGTAAGTCTGTGTCATAGTCATCGTCATAAGCAATGTCAAAGTCATGATCGTAGTCATTATCAATGTGCTTCACTTCCTAGCATATTGCTTTGTCGGTTTCAAAGTGGCGCTATATGATTCGTTTTATTTTTAGCATCCGCAGAGAATTACTGGTCGAATTTTAGATAACTTATTCACTCATTACGACACTGTAAGTAATTCGATAGTCAATAAATAAATAAATCAGTCAGTCAATCAGCCAGATAGTCAATCAGTCCATCAGTTCATCAGTCAAATCAGTCGGTCAATCAATCAGTCAACCACTCAGTCACTCAGTCAATCAAGTAACTTCAAACTGCAATCAAAAAGTTAATCGAGCGATTGATAAATCCATTAAACGTCTATTTCATACATCAGTCTATTCTTACGTTCATTCATTTAACCAATAATTCTGCTCAGTCTCAGATTAGATGAGACCATTCAGATCAGATGAGAACCATTCAGATCGGATTAGGCCCATTCAGATAAGATGAGACCCATTCAACTTAGATGAGACCCATTCAGATCAAATGAGACCCATTCAGATCAGATGAGACCATTCAGATCAGATCGAATTCGACCATAATCCGAAATTCTCTTACTTATCGGATTTCGACCTGGCTTTTCAAATCGATTTTGACCTTGACTTCAATTTCGTTTGATGCAACCATCCACTGACGCTTAAAGAATTATGATAACGGCGCTGAATAAATCATTTGATTGGTTCAGATCAGACTGTCATGAAGTTAAGTTTCAATCTGTTTCAGAATCGAGATGGAACAATTGAGGACGATGAACTGTCCGGGTTCATCAAGGACTTATTCGACACGATTCGCGAAGTTAGTCCAATCTTTGTCCTAAATTAGGCTTGTCTTTGTACCCAGTTAGTCCTATTTTGTCCTAAGTTATATACCTTTTTGTACTACGTTAATTCCGTCTTTGTCCTAAGTTATTCTATTTGTACTAAGTTAATGCTATCTTTGTCCTGAGTTAGAGCTATCTTTGTCCGAAGTCGTCTTGTATTTGTACTAAGTTAGTCCTGTCTTTGTACTAACTTACACCTGTCTTTGTCCTTATTTATTCCTATATTTGTCGTTTTGGGAAGTTTGTCCTAAGTAATCCTGTGTTTCAGTCTGTATGCATCTGTATCAGTCATTAGTAAGTCCAACTTGTCTTAGTCCTTAGTTAGTCCGGGTCGCTTTTGACGGGTCAACGGTTAAGTTAGTAGTGCAATGTCCTGCCTTAGCCATACGTTAGCCCTTTACGTTTAAGCATTGCTAACATTGCCTTTCATCACATTACACTGCTAGTGTAATGTTGGATGTGGTGCAGGACTACACCGTCGAGGACGTGGACCGCATCCGGTCCGTCATACTTGATCAATGGGACCTCAACAAGGATGGGAAGCTCAGTCGATCGGAGCTGAGGATGCTCCTCATGGAACAGGCGAGTCTCGTCGAGGCTTGCGGAGAGACTGGATCCACCACACCCAACTAACTCAACAAATAGTGAAAGACTCACTGAGGTTAATAAAAGGCGCTATACAAATGATCAGATACACCAGTATATACATAAACATGTTAATACATACATACATACATACATACATACATACATACATACATACATACATACATACATACATACATACATACATACTACGTATATACATACATGTACAATATACATGTATAATGTATGCAGATACACACAGGACATTTTTCTCTTAACTTAGCCACATTAGTGAATGTATGAATGTATGCATGCATGTCTGCCTGTCTGTGTGTATGTATGCATGAATGTATGCATACAGCCATACATGTATGTGCGTACACAAGTCTGTATATCTGTATATGTGTATGTATATCTGTATGTACGTATGTGTATGTTTGTCTGCATGTGTTTGCATACGCAATGATGTACTGATGTATGTATTGATGTATGTATGTAGGCCTATGTATGTATAATTGTATATATGTATGTATGTATGTATGTATGTATGTATGTATGTATGTATGTGTGCCTGGTTCTTTATATAGCGCCTTAAGTAAGACACCTGTTGAAACTGTGTTCAGAGACTCCGTCAACTACCTGGAATTTTCTACATTACGTTGAACGTGAGGAACGAACAGAGAGAAGGAAACAATGGGACAGAGAGAATGAAATCGTGGGACAGACATCGAAGGCGACCTACACGTCGTTCAAAGACAGAGGCAAAGACACAGACAAAGAAGGGCAGTCTAAAGAACAGTCGTTCAACTTTTTCTGTCGCTTTCTATACACAGATGTTTTCTAAACTGCTTATAGTCCACGTGCGTTCCAAGTTGTAAAAACATCTTGCTGTTCTAACAATGGCTGTTTTTATTTATTATTGTTATAGCTATTTTCATTGTTGTTATTGTTGTTACTATTATTACGTGTTGGTGTTGTTCTTGTTCGTGCTATTGTCTAATCCAGAGTCGTCAACCGATGGCGCACCAAAGCCAGGCAGTAGTGGTTGTGGTGATGGTAATTACGGTAATTGCAAATTTATATAGCGCCACTCAAGAGAGACTAATCAGAGGCGCTCCCGACCTAAAACAATGAAACCACGATCGAACAAAATGGTCTTCAAGCTTTTGAGGCAAAAGGAAAAGTGGATGAGCCATTAAATAATAATTTCCATGAATAATTGAAATTGTACGTTATATTTACGCATATATGCTTATACTTAATCGAACATTTGTATTACATGTTATTTGTATTACAGGTTAAACTGTTATTTATTATGCCTATCACTAGTTGACCGTCTGAATTTTCTACTCGCTTGCTTTGATAAACCATTATTCATTTTCTTCGAGTCATTTGTTTTCATAGCGTCTGCGCCCCAGTTGGGCATATGTTTCCTCTGGAGAAAATTCCCTGTTGGCTCCCGTTCCTCTGTATTCCCTAACGCTTATACTCCCTCCCTCGCCTCTCTCCTCCTCCCTTTCTGTCCTTCCATCTATCCCGCTCTCTCTGTCTGTCTCTGTCTCTCTGTCCCACTCTCTCTCCATCAATCCACTCCACTCTCTCATATTATTCGCAAGCGTAGTAGTAGGTTCCAGGGTTCAGTGTTCAACGACATCTTCCGACTTAAACGGCCATTGACGTCACTCTCCTCCTCTATCCAAGCTTGAGACTGGCTCTACCACTGGCGTTAACATGTCCAAAATATTGGGGGGGCATGGGGTCTGGACCAGAAAACCAAGTTTTTTCAAGATGAAAAGTTGTTTTTTTGTTTTTTCGCTTTTTTGTTTTTATGGTCTTTGTTGTTTTGGTTGTTTTTAAGATTTTCGGATCATAAAAATCATGAAAAATGGCATGAACATGAGCTCCAACTCAGTTTAATTCAGTTGCAATTTCCGAAAATTAAAAATCATTAAATCAGTGTTATTAAAATAACTTCTACAAAATAAGAATTTTTTTTAAACAAAAAAAACAATTTTTTGGATTTCTTTTCCTTTTGTTTTTGTGTAAAACTCCAAAAAAACTTTTTTCACCTCTGGTCTGAACAGTGTTACGTTAATGCGTATGTTTACAAGTAAATGTGTTTACATGTAAATTTGTTTCATATTGAAGATATTGCAGATAAAAATAAATCTTTGTTTTCATTATGAATTTCTGATAGTATTTCAGTTCTGTCTCTGTTTTTCTGTTTCTGAAGAAATTTGTCTATATTGAAACATAACATTTAAATATTTGAAGAAATTATCCTCTCGATTTTTGGGGGGCCATTGGCCCGGCTCCTCAATTATTGGGGGCACGTGACCCGGCTGCCCCCGAGTCTACGCCTATGGGCGCTACCATAGTACGGGAAGTGGCCGAGTTTATTAGCCAGCGTGTCTTTAAATATTCAAAAATCAGCCGGCCAATCGTTAAGTATCATATAATTCGCAAGGTAACGTCACCGCGCGAGGCGCATTATAAATGTCCATATACAATACAATACAATACAATACAATACAATACACTGCTGGACAACGTACACACGTGTCTAAGAGATTGCATAGATGGCAGAGCGGAAATGTATTTATGTATGTATCTGGCGAGGGACAGGACTGTAAGTAAGTAAGTATGTTCTTTATTGAACCGCTTGCAGACGCACTGCGGCTTAGAAAACACGAGCATGCGAAACGAGGCGTAATAAACAAAATAAGGGAAATAGATAAGTTAAATAGTGATAAATTGGCCACCCGCCCTCATATGCCGAGCCTAAGAAAATGAAGTCGCTAAGACTTCATACCCATGGCTGCCTCCGAACCAGCTTAAGGGACTGCTCTTCTTCTTCTTCTTCAATACGTCCCACTCAGTGTTTTAGTTGTCGGGGGGGGTTGGGTGTTGGGGGTTCAACCCCCCCTAGTTCTCTTTCTAACCCCCTCAGCTAAGTAACTGAAAATATGTTGGGGGGTTACTTTACTACAAAAAACTGGTGTTTGGTCTATGTGATTATGTGATTTGGTAATCTGCAAATTTTTGACCCCCCCAGTTGTTTTTGGACAACTAAAACACTGGTCCCACTACTTACAAATCACACCCTGACTGGTTCCCAGTCAAAGACGGTGCTAGGGAGATTCGAACCTGTACAAGTCGCCATCCAGATCAACCCTTGACCAATCCGCCATCGTCAGCGTCGAACCCGATATCTCTGAGCACACAACGGTCCATAAGATGTCTCTCAATAGGTCCGTAATTGAACGGGGAAGCAATATTTTCCCGCGCAACCGGAGAGCCGCGGTACAGAAAGGCGCGAAAGCCTTTGCCGCCTCTAGAGTGGCCGACGTAAAAGGTGTGACCAGATTTCGCTCCCCCCGTAACACTTTATCTCCCGGGGACAAAAACCGTCAATTTGCATAGGAATTACTTTTCGAACTGGGCAACTTTTGTGATATATATAATTGTATATATATGTATATATAATGTGTATATATATAAATAGCGACAGAATGCATTGGTCTGTTAACGACAAAGTGACATGTAGGCCAATCAGGCAGGTTTGACGGAGGAATTCGACGCAGAAATTGAATTGGATAAGAGCTAGCAGGAAATGCGTCTGTTCAAGAGCTTAGTTGGATTATCGATGAGAGATTTAGACGGACGCACAGGCACACAGACCATCAGACAGAAAAACCAGAGGGCAGACAGAAATGTCGGCTCTTGGGCCAAAGGACAGACAACAGATAGACAGACAGATCGAGACACACAGATCCAGAGAAAAACAGCCAACAGAAAGATGTACAGAACGAGACTCACAGACCAAGGGATAGACAGACAGACAGACAGACAGACAGACAGACAGACAGACAGACAGACAGACAGACAGAGACTCACAGACCCAGAGAAAGACACAGGCAGGCAGACAGAAGATCGGGATGTGGACAGAAAAGGAGACAAGTATATATATACATATAGAGAGAATTAAAGAACGACCAGGACACGAGGAACATAGTGACACAAAGGGACAAAAGGATTGAAAGAGACATAAGGACAAAATAGGGACAGAGACAATGAAAGAGAATCAACACAATTAAGTACAGAGAGCAGAGAGAAGTTCAGACGCAAGCCTCTTATGCTTCACTCTTGAAGAGGTGCAATATAAATCTCTCATTACATTTACATTTAGAGCCGTGAAAATAAAGAAGACGTTAAATATTATGCATAGGTACAAATAAATGATACATTCCCGTAGAAAATTATGAAATATATGATTATAAAACAATCGTACATAATGTACAACTATCGGACAAATTTCTGTCTAACGTTCTACA
Organism: Allolobophora icterica; assembly: GCA_963556255.1. Classification (NCBI taxonomy): domain Eukaryota; kingdom Metazoa; phylum Annelida; class Clitellata; order Crassiclitellata; family Lumbricidae; genus Allolobophora; species Allolobophora icterica. The sequence continues at coordinate 58,839,538 of OY744603.1, read as the reverse complement.
GTATATAATATAATATAATATATATATATATATATATAATACGTGGGCATCTGGAATATCAGATATTCTTATCCCCTTATAATTATTTAATCCAACATAATCTAAATGACTTCTATAGCGCCGTTATCATAACGTATAGATCATCAATCGCTAGATTCGCTGTAGATAGGTCTTTATAGTTTTCTTTAGAAACTGCAGGTTATGTTTGAACAATCAAAAAGAATGCGCTGCCTTCTGCACCTCTTCTTCTTCATCTTCTTTTCGCTCCGCATTGACCTTTTCTTTCTCCTATTCATGTTTTCCTCACCTTGCTGTTTTGCTCTTCCTCTTCCTCCGCCTATTCATCCTATTGACCCATCTTTTTATTACTACTCCTCCTACACTCCCTCCTCCTGTTCCTCCTATCCTCCTCTTCGTTCTCCTCATTCTCGTTCTCTTGTCACCACCTCCTTTTCTTCCACCTCCTTCTCCTTCTTTTGCCCTTCAGCCTCATTCTCTTCCTCCAACTATCTCTCCTTCTCCCATGCTTCTCCTCTTCTTCCACTCATTCTGCCCTTCCTGTTGCTATTCCTCTTCCTCCAAGTTCCTCCTCCAGCTTCTTCTTCTCCTGCTTCTGCTCCTCCTCCTCCTGCTCTTGTTCCTGCTACTCCTTCGCCTTCTGTTCTAGCTCCTGCCCCTGCTATTCCTGTTCCCTCTCGTGCTCCTCCAGCTCCTGTTTTTCTGCTTATCCTCCTCCTGCCTCTACTTTTTCTCCTCCTGCTCTCGCGCCTCCTCCTTCCCATTCTCCTGCTCTTCCTACTTCTTCTTTTGCTCCTATAGAACAGTAACCTTTTGGTCGACAAGGAGAGGCTCCATCGGCGGCGGACAGTCGAACACAGGAGTCGACAGAAGCACAGGACTCAGACAGGAAACGGAAGTAGTCGTCATCACCCCACTGGTCGACTCCGCGCTCTCCCGTCGGAAGTCCCTGCCACCCTCCGCTGTTCCCTTAACCACCACCGTTTCCCCCTGTGACCCGATCCTCCCTCGAAAACCGCTCGCCAGTCTGCGCAGAATCCCGTCGAGGACCAGCGGAACCGGACCCAGGAACGTCGTCCAGAACGGAAGAACGGTCGCCGTATCAGAGTCCGGTCCTGGCAGCGTCAGTCTGACCATGGTCAGGACGAGGATCGAGTTGCCCATGGCGGCCTCGGCGGCTGCGGTCCGGGCGTCCGAGTCCGCCTGCCCGGAAAGGAGGCAGAGTGCGCTGGCGGTCAGGTAGGCGACGACCGGTAGGGAGGTGGCGGCGACGACCGTGGGACAGTCGAGGTGGGAGAAGGTGTAGGCGTTGATGTAGACGCCCAGGGTCGAGAAAAGCAGGGCGTATAGCAGGAGGAACGGCTTCGAGAACCAGGTGAGGAAGAGGAGTGCCGCGTATGGAGATCGAAGTCGAACGAGGACGCCCAGGTGGTAGAAGGCGGCGCTCGAGAAGAGCCACGCCTCGAAGAGCGGTAGGTGGGAGAAGGTGAAGGTCGGTGGCGAGAGGAACGAGCAAATGGCTGACGACCACAGAGGAAACGTTGCTTCAAGGACGAAACAAGAAAAACAACATAAGAATATAAACGAAAACAGACAGCAGAAAACACACATCTATAACAGGTAAGGTAAGGTTAGGTAAAGTATGTCTGACTGCTGTTGTAAACTAGCAATAAGGTTAAGAGCGACTCGACTTGGTAGCGTATACACTACTTTATCAACATAGTCACACCATGAACACAAGAACAAGAGATGAAGTCTGTCCCCCTTCGTCAGGTGTCGCCCAGAGTTTCTTAGAGGTACTTCCAATACGAAGACCCTGCGTTAAGCGCAGGTTAAGGCTGTATTCTACCTTTCTTCTCATAGATAGACGCAAGAAAGCATTTACCGAGAAGAGTGCAAGTGCCGACGAAGCTGATGGCAGTACTTAGACTTCGACTGCGCGTTGTCGTCAGGATCGTCGACAGGTAACCCATTCCACCGGATGGAACAAGGGTGACGAAGATCAACCCCAGACGAAGATCATCCACTACGGAAAAGATCCGGACGACAGCCAACGCAACCTGGACAAAATACACACAACCGACCACAATGGTAAAATAATATGGTCTTGTGTAAGGAAACCGGTGATGCAATGTTGTCTTATGTAAAGAAATAAGATGTAGTGTGACATAATGCGATATAATGTAATGTGTTATTTGCACTAATGTAAGACAATGTAACCAGCGTATCCCGCGGAAAATCCTTGGATGCTATGCGCTAGCTATTTATCAGTGTTCTCATATTATTCGCAAGATGGCGCTGGCGTCACATGTCACCTTTATTATTATTATTATTATTATTATTATTATTATTATTATTATTATTATTATTATTATTATTATTATTATTATTATTATTATTATTATTATTCTATTCAATTCAATTCAATTCAATTCAATTCAATTTTATTTGGTAACCACTTTTCAAACGAATTGACAAGAAAAATGCAGGCATGTGAGAAGTAATTATACCTGGTTACACAGAGGAACCTAAAGGGGTTCTAAACCCCTCTTACCAGGGCCCCTATGTGAAGCAAGAATTATGCATCTATTATGCGTCACTATCTGACCAAACATAACTACATGGTTCTGAGCAATTGTGAATGAAGGTATTGCCCAAAGGTCCCCGCACAGTAACTGTCTCATGGGAGGAAGCTCGAATCCGTATACACTCCGCGTTACACGTCAAGCTCTCTAACCAGTCGGCTATCGTGTCCCTGAAATGCACGCGCGTACACCAATCGTGCCTTTAAGCTTCGAACCAGACGAACATCATCAAATCGCGCGACTACATTTCTGCGCGGAATGGCGCAAACTGTTCTGGAATTGGACACTGCCGGTAGGCTGAAGTCTTGAAAAAAATGGGGCAAATTATGAAAATGAGAAACATGTTCTCCATACGCGAATGTTAATAACTTATTCAACTTAGTTGCTAATCTGCCGACGTTTGTCTTGCCTGACCCATTAAGTTCTCTACTGGAACCCTCCAAGTTGCAGATTAAATTCGGCCGGATTTCTGACCTGCAACGCTGACCCAACGCCGGTAGGCTACAGCACCGGGACAATCATGACTAACTGACTGCGGACTCGACACTGTATTTTGCTTCTGACAAGAGTCAAACAACAAAGCCTTTGATGTTTTGCATCAGCATATTAAAACTACTACTTCCAGCCATCAAGACCACTTGCTCAAGACCATAGCCAGTATCAAAGACTCAAGACCGAGACCGAGACCGGAGTATCAAGATCAAAACCAAGGTCGATATAGTCGAGACCAATATCAAGACCAAGACCGCACATTCTTGTTCTCGCCACTGTCTTGAGCCCAAGACCGCGGTCTCGAGATCCTATCATTTCACCCTACCACGTTCAATTGCGCCACTGACCCTAAACGGGCTGCTGGACGTTTTTCCACAATTTCGCCGGCGAAATCCTCCCTAAAGCCCTCTAAGTCTTAGCCGGCCATTTCAGATCGCCTGTCAGCGCCGGTAGACTAATTTCATCGGATCTCGCACGCTACACAAATCAACCGCCACGCGACATACGTGTTTCCGGCACGCACGAGGGCCCAAAAATTCCCCACGGACGATCGCACCCGCACTTTCATCGCTATTAAGTCCGTTTTTATACCATAAACGACGGTCTTCTGCCGCCAAAAAAAACACCGAAAAGCGGAATCCCATTCTATTTCAGCAGATGGCAGCCATTTTGTGGACGCTCGTTCAACTTCGCGACGTCATCACGGATCATGGTTCTCTTGCGATTCATTGAAACCGGTTGATTAATCTTATAGCGCTATACAGTCTAGGATTAAACCGACGAAATTTATGCGGCGAACAGAGATTGTTAGGATTGCAGTGTGAGGCTAACGTTTGGCCATTCGCATAAAGTATCGGATTCGCTTTCTCCCCGGTCACGTCCCATTAGCTGCATATATATATATACACATATATACACACATATATATTTATACATATATATACACACACACATATATATATATGTATATATATATATATATATACATATATGAGATATAAACTGCGGAGATAGACGCATAGGGTTGAGACACAATAGAGTCAGAGATAGAAAAAAACGGTCGAATAAGAAAACATAAAGAGTCCGGCACGACTCCATCTAGAGCTTTGAAACTAAACCCGAGATCTGTGACGAGAGTCACGAATTCAGATTCGGTTCGCTAACAGTTTTCGCCAGTTGTCCCGATTGATTTGCCACGAATTCAAAGTGACTGTTTCCGAAACTGTCTTTCAAGTTGCTCCGAAGAGTGGAACATAACATGACTTAACAAGACACACATAACACAACACAATTTGACATAACATAACACAACATAACACAACATAATTTGACAAAACATAACACAACATAACACAACATAATTTGACATAACAGAACACAACACAACACAATTTGACATAACATAACACAACATAACACAACACAATTTGACATAACATAACACAACATAACACAACATAATTTGACAAAACATAACACAACATAACACAACATAATTTGACATAACATAACACAACATAACACAACATAATTTGACAAAACATAACACAACATAACACAACATAATTTGACATGACATAACACAACATAACACAACATAATTTGACAAAACATAACACAACATAACACAACATAATTTGACAAAACATAACACAACATAACACAACATAATTTGACATAACAGAACACAACACAACACAACACAATTTGACATAACATAACACAACATAACACAACATAATTTGACATAACATAACACAACATAACACAACATAATTTGACAAAACATAACACAACATAACACAACATAATTTGACAAAACATAACACAACATAACACAACATAATTTGACATAACAGAACACAACACAACACAATTTGACATAACATAACACAACATAACACAACATAATTTGACATAACATAACACAACATAACACAACATAATTTGACATGACATAACACAACATAACACAACATAATTTGACATGACATAACACAACATAACACAACATAATTTGACAAAACATAACACAACATAACACAACATAATTTGACATAACAGAACACAATATAACATAATTTGACATTACATGACACAACATAACACAACATAACTTGACATGACATAACACAACATAACAGAACATAATTTGACATAACATAACACAACATAACATAATTTGACATAACATAACACAACATAACATAATTTGACATAACATAACACAACATAACACAACATAATTTGACATAACATAACACAACATAACACAACATAATTTGACATAACATAACACAACATAACACAACATAATTTGACATAACATAACACAACATAACACAACATAATTTGACAAAACATAACACAACATAACACAACATAATTTGACATGACATAACACAACATAACACAACACAATTTGACATAACATAACACAACATAACACAACATAATTTGACAAAACATAACACAACATAACACAACATAATTTGACAAAACATAACACAACATAACACAACATAATTTGACATAACAGAACACAACACAACACAATTTGACATAACATAACACAACATAACACAACATAATTTGACATAACATAACACAACATAACACAACATAATTTGACATGACATAACACAACATAACACAACATAATTTGACATGACATAACACAACATAACACAACATAATTTGACAAAACATAACACAACATAACACAACATAATTTGACATAACAGAACACAATATAACATAATTTGACATTACATGACACAACATAACACAACATAACTTGACATGACATAACACAACATAACAGAACATAATTTGACATAACATAACACAACATAACATAATTTGACATAACATAGCACAACATAACACAACATAACACAACATAATTTGACATAACAGAACACAATATAACATAATTTGACATTACATGACACAACATAACACAACATAACTTGACATGACATAACACAACATAACAGAACATAATTTGACATAACATAACACAACATAACATAATTTGACATAACATAACACAACATAACATAATTTGACATAACATAACACAACATAACACAACATAATTTGACATAACATAACACAACATAACACAACATAATTTGACATAACATAACACAACATAACACAACATAATTTGACATAACATAACACAACATAACACAACATAATTTGACAAAACATAACACAACATAACACAACATAATTTGACATGACATAACACAACATAACACAACACAATTTGACATAACATAACACAACATAACACAACATAATTTGACAAAACATAACACAACATAACACAACATAATTTGACAAAACATAACACAACATAACACAACATAATTTGACATAACAGAACACAACACAACACAATTTGACATAACATAACACAACATAACACAACATAATTTGACATAACATAACACAACATAACACAACATAATTTGACATGACATAACACAACATAACACAACATAATTTGACATGACATAACACAACATAACACAACATAATTTGACAAAACATAACACAACATAACACAACATAATTTGACATAACAGAACACAATATAACATAATTTGACATTACATGACACAACATAACACAACATAACTTGACATGACATAACACAACATAACAGAACATAATTTGACATAACATAACACAACATAACATAATTTGACATAACATAGCACAACATAACACAACATAACACAACATAATTTGACATAACAGAACACAATATAACATAATTTGACATTACATGACACAACATAACACAACATAACTTGACATGACATAACACAACATAACAGAACATAATTTGACATAACATAACACAACATAACATAATTTGACATAACATAACACAACATAACATAATTTGACATAACATAACACAACATAACACAACATAATTTGACATAACATAACACAACATAACACAACATAATTTGACATAACATAACACAACATAACACAACATAATTTGACATAACAGAACACAATATAACATAATTTGACATGACATAACACAACATAACACAACATAACATGACTTAACAAGACACACATAACACAACACAATTTGACATAACATAACACAACATAACACAACATAATTTGACATAACAGAACACAATATAACA
>OY744603.1:58802256-58827256 GCA_963556255.1 Allolobophora icterica | reverse complement strand
CTCACTTTTCAAACAATGCCAATCAATATTTTATTAGTGTGCCTTCCCAGAGATCACAATCTCTGCCTTGCTTCGTGTACGTAGACAGAGTGAGGAGTATGTACCACAAAAGTACTTAGATAAACAGATAAACCGAGATCCAGACGAACTGAGTCATAGACAGGCAGACTTTCATCCAAACAGGTCACCCGACACTTTGACTCCCGTGACCGGCCCGCAGGTCGCAGGCGCCACAGATCTGGGCCACGGCTACATTCTTCTTGGAAAGATCTGACATCACCTCACTCTCCGCCTTATGGTCGTCATCTTAGTCATATCGGGATGTGGAGATGTAGGTCAAAGCGCAAGCTTCCTTCATCTGTTACAAATCCGTATATGGACCCACACTCATATTGTCGGCCTTGATGTGACTCCTCAGTGACCCCTCAGTCCCATCGCAATCTCAGAAGCAATAACTGTCCTTGGTTAAACATATCAGAGCCGCGTGTGCGTGTGTGTGCGTGTGTGTGTGCGCGTGCGTGTGTGTTTGCGTGTGTGTGTGCGTGTGTGTGTGCGTGTGTCAAGGAATTGGTACCCCCAATTTTTAGACCAAACTTACGCCCCTGACAATTACCTTATCAAACAATGTTTCTTGACTGAGTTCTTTTCCACTTGCGTCCCCTAAACGGATAACACTGACCGGACACAGTCGATGGGAAGATGAGACTGCGAGGGAGAGGTCCAGCTAGAAGCCTTCATTGAATGACGCTGCAGTCCAAACGCATTTAGATTTTAGCGCAAGGGTAAATGCCATCATGTAGATTATGATATGCCAATGAAATGTGTCTGTGTGTGGTTTGTGTCCGTATGTGCGTGTGTATGCGTTTGTGTGTGTGTGTCTCTCTCTGTGTGTGTGTCTGTGTGTGTCTGTGTGCGATTGGATGGCTGCTCTTTGGGAATGGGAAATGAATAGGCTTCGGAGAAAGCGTCTACGAATGATTACCGTCGAAATTGGTCTCGTTAGGTTTTCAAGACGAGCGATGGTCACGCGGCGTTCGTCACGACTTGCATGGTCACGACGCAGCGCCGCGCTGGCTCAATGCCTGATGGGAGGGGGATTGTGTGAGCGGAAAGAGAGGAGGATGTGGAACAGGATGTGGAAGAGGACGAGAATGAGGAGGATGTCGAAGTGGAGGAGAAGTAGGGGGATGAAGAGGATGGGAAAGAGGATTAAGAGGAGGAAGAAGAGGAGGAAGAGGAGGATATTGCCTGCCTGTCTGTCTATAAGTTTTTTGTAAGCTTGCATGCATGTGTTCATATATGCATGTATGTATTTATGTATGTATGTATATATGCATGCATATATTTATGCATGTATGATGTTAGCATGTATGTATGCTTGTATGTATGTATGTGTATACATGTATGTGTGTATGTAAGCATGTATATGTATGTGTCTATATATGTATGTGTGTAAGTATGCATGTATGTATGTATGTATGTATGTATGTATGTATGTATGTATGTATGTATGTATGTATGTATGTATGTATGTATGTATGTATGTATGTATGTATGTATGTATGTATGTATGTATGTATGCATGTATAAATGTATGTGCTTATGTATGTATGTATGTATGTATTTATCTATGTATTCATATGGGCGTATGTATGTGTGTGAGAGAAATGAGTGATCGTTTTTAAAACTGGGCCTCTATTTTGAAACCGGTGTCGTTTCAATGGATTCGCCATCTAGAGACAGACGATAATTTGTCCCTGTTTTCCCTCCCTAGAGGTCGTCCCAACTCGATAATTGGATGTCGTTGGGTCAAAGTGGACTTCTTGTTTAGTAGTCTGTGGACGCGATGCTCGGCGCGTTGGATCGGACGTTGTAGGTCAAAATCAGATCTAATCTAATGACTTCTATAGCGCCCTAATGATAAGGCAAAAGACATCAATAGATGGTCGCTTCAACAGATGGAAGATCTGTACGACGTATAATAAGACAAAATTCAATAATTATACAATATAATAAGATGCCATCATCATCATCATCATCATCATCATCATCATCATCATCATCATCATCATCATCATCATCATCATCATCATCATCATCATCATCATCATCATCATCATCATCATCATCATCATCATCATCATCATCACCATCATCACCACCATCATCATCATCCATTCATCCTTTCATTCATTCATTATTATTATTTTTACTACTACTACTACTACTACTACCACCACCACCACCACCACCACCACCACCACCACCACCACCACCACCACCACCACCACCACCACCACCACCACCACCACCACCACCACCACCACCACCACCACCACCACCACCACCACCACCACCACCACCACCACCACCACCACCACCACCACCACCACCACCACCACCACCACCACCACCACCACCACCACCACCACCACCACCACCACCACCACCACCACCACCACTACTACTACTATTACTACGCATATCGTAAGTGTCGCGATCTAATGATCAAGCATCAACCGATGACGCTGAGCAACTGTGAGAGAAGGACTTGGTCAAGCTCCCTATACAAGAACCTCAGGCATAATACATTACACTGCAATAGATAAGAATGCAATGATTAGACAATGCAATTCAATACAAAACTACACAGTACGAAACAATAATAGCCCAATGCAATACAATACTTACGACAGGTAAGACGACGAACTGACAGACTAAGGCAGTTAGGACGACTATGTACTTTCTCCGCAGTTCCTTCTTGACCACTGTCCACTCCGTGACGCAGCCCAGGCTGAAACTGTTGACCATCGTTACCATGGCAACGACCCAGTTGAACGCCTGGTCAACGGACCGAATCCGTCTCACGACGGATACTCGATATGTTACGATTAATCGCAGCTCGATTTCGCCCAACTCTTCCGAGCCGCCATCTTTGTCGACAGAAAGTGTCGTCACCGGTTTGCGAAACTCGTAGAATTTCAGTAGGAGTACGCAGTGTCCGAGCTCCTTTCCAAGCACCCTGAAGTACCCAAGTCTTTCGGAGTCCAGTACCATCACGACGAGGTCTGACGAATTGTGTAGCCCCGTCCTGGAGGCGGATGCGAAGCGAGAGGCAACCTGTCGGGTTAGGAGGGCTTCAACCGGGACAGCAGCAGAGGGGTTCTGAGACCGCGCCGTCATCACCCCCCAGGTGCCATTCTTAGTGGTGTGGTTGGACGCGTCGAAAAGGCGTACCTGTACGGTCTGGTAGTGGTTGACGATCAGAGGTTTTAGTCGGACCGGAAAGAAGTCGACGTGGAGGTTAGAGCGGTCACGTGACGCACCGGAAATGTCGAAGAGCATCGGGAAGAGGAAGAGCGGAAGCGGAAATGGGTAGGGTGCAGTGCAGGACGCGCAGTGTCCGATTGTTGGGTCGCTGGTGGACATGGATTGTCTCGTCGTCGGACTCAAACTGCTCTGTATAAGAAGCAAGAAACTAAGAATGAGTTGTTGCTGCTGAAAGCAGACATTAGTCACAAGAACATTATGCGAGTTTAAACTCTACTGTTGGAGCACCAGTGATTATTGCTAATGTTATTAATACCGAATATTGTTATTGTCATTATCATTATTATAATTAGCAGTAGTAGTAGTATTGGTATTTGTATTAGTAGTATTATTAGTAATAGTAGTAGTAGTAGTAGCAGTAGTTGTGATGGAAGAAGTGTTAGTAGTAGTGGTAGTAGTGGCAGTTGTAGTAGTTGTAGTAGCACTACTACTACTACTACTACTACTACTACTAGTAGTTGTAATAATAATGGTAGTAGTAGTAGTAGTAGTAGTAGTAGTAGTAGTAGTAGTAGTAGTAGTAGTAGTAGTAGTAGTAGTAGTAGTAGTAGTAGTAGTAGTAGTAGTAGTAGTAGTAGTAGTTGTAGTATGAGATCGGTTGCAGAGCTGCGTTTCAGAGCCTTTGTGAGGTTCTTGAAAGGTTACATACTATTGGTCACATACTTACATATACATACTTGCAGACATTCGAACATGCATACACGCAAAATAAGCACACACACACACACACACACACACACACACACACACACACACACACACACACACACACACACACACACACACACACACACACACACACACACACACACACACACACACACACACACACACACACACACACACACACACACACACACACACACACACACACATACCTTGTATACATTCATACATATGAAATAATTGTCTATTCTACTGACTTCTATAGCGCCGCTGTAGTAATGTAAAAGGCATCATTCGATGTTTGTTTCAAGCGAGGTCATGATCATGATTCGTAATCCGTGGAAGAATCAGAATTCATAAACCCAGATGAAATCCGATAGTGTAGTCTCAGTGTTACCAGCAACACTACTAATACCGTTTTACCACACTGCTACAATTACGTTAACGTATTGATCGGAGGCTTAACAGTGGATTTTGTCGTACAAACCAGCGTCAAGTGCAAGCTCCCATCGCATGTATGAACGCCAATGGTCGCTGAAGAGATAGCGTGCCTTCCGTTCAGAAAGTCCCCTGGGAAACGCATTTGCTCGGCAGCATTGCACTTTGGAGAGCAAGTGCTTTTCCCAGGTCGCCTGCCAAAGAGCCATTCAATCGTCCGATTGCTAGCACGCCAAAAACTCGCCCTATGACCGAGATTATACTTTGATGGATTTACAGAAATCTGAAGTAAAAATCGCAGTCGTTTTTCGTGATAATCCCAATTCAACCAAAGTAAAACAAATCTGAACTAAGAGTGGGAACTGAACGAAATCTCTTTCCTATCGACATCAACGATCTTTGGAGGAGATTGACTCTAATCATCGTTGTTATGACACAGCGTCGTTAATCAGCAACTAACAAACTAGAACTTCCTTTTAGATGCCACTAAATAGAAAAGGCTATATAATGCCAAATAATTTTTACCGACGTCAACGGCCTTTGTTGCCATAAAATGTTAAACTCTGGGCCTATCTAGATACGACCTTTTTTGCTACTACTGTAACGATTCTGTCGTTACGACGTTTCTGTATGCACACGCTTTCCAGTTGTATATATGCGCTATATGAAAAGACATTACGTAATGGCTATTTTTAGTTCATAGCTATTTTTAGACCGCTGATGTGAGCGGAAGATCTGCGCAGAAGATGGTTTTGTGACTGCCGCGTGTAGAACTGGAAATTGATGTCTGTTTTCGATTTAAGTTCTTATCTTAAGATAATCGAATATTCGTAGTCTTAGGTTGATCAAATGTCGGTTTGGTATCCTTACTACAATATGTCATATCTTTTGGCCGTAGATTATTGAGATAATTGCCAAGTTGAAATGCGTAAATGATGCCCCTGTCCCGTACCACGTATCTTGCCCATTAGAAGTAAGAGTCGCCATTAAGTCACTTGATGTTTTGTAAGATTTAGATCGAATATCGATAAAAAATCCTGTTTCGGAGCATAAGAATCGCACGCTATTTGTGATCTCTTTCTGCCTAGATAAAGTGTTGCCATTAGGAGATTAGAGCTCATAGGATTTGATCTTTGTTAAGCTTTGACCTTTGACCTTTGCGCTCAATGTTAAGTCTGCCACGCTGGTAGGTCTGTGAAACGGTGTGCCATTGCTTTTGGTATTGATGTAGATAGGAGTTGCTACATAGTAGAGTAAGTTTAAATAGTTAATTGAACTTGATACAGGTAGTATAGAAGTTCTCTGGACAGTGAGAAGTAATTCTTTGTTTGAACTCTGAACTATACTGGTATTTGTAATTTTAGTCAATGTGACACTTTCTGTTCCATTTAAATTTTAATACATGGCAAACCAACAAGATTCTTTTCTTATCTCTTGGCTGGATAGCGCTGAGTTCAGACATAGTTTGCTCCAGCAATTCCCACAATTAGCAACTGATAGCAGATTTAGAAATTTAGGAAATGAAGAAGTAGAAGACGAAGAAGAAGCAGTCCAAAGTCCAAAGGCCCATTCACTTAGTCACCCTAGCCCTCTACCACCAGAAACACAGTTAGTTTCAGAAGATGAGGAGGTAGAGGACGAAACAGAAGAAGAAGAAGTAGAAGAAGAGGATGGGGACACTATGAACCCTGAGTATAGGGGAAATCCTATGTTTGTTTCCTACTCGGAAACCACGGACACCCACAGGTCATGCCCTGATGATGAAATAGAAATGATGACGTCATTGCCCTTAGAAGAACCGCCTAATGTCACTATGCCTAGACGTAGTAAGCGCCTGTCTGGGTTGCCACCCACCTATTATGGTCCTGAGCACAGGGGTTCGAACCCTCAGGAAATGCACGACCGGCAGTCCTCATCCCGGCGCTTGACGACCGCCGCCGCTAGGGGTCGCCCCGCCACACTACAATCTATACAAATTTAACTAACGGATTTGATCTGTTCTTTAAGGTAATTTACTACTTTCAGTTGATGCTAGATGCTGTAACTTTTGCTGTTTCATTGCGAAAGATGATTAACATCATCTTATGCACTATCATGATAGGATAATTATGTGTCATAATACACATTATATATAAGAATCTCAAGTCACAGCATATGCTATATTAGAAACTAATGTCACAGTCTCAGTCAACTGTACTAATTTTGGTGGTTATTACAGTTAAATAATGGCTTTAAAGTAACCATGCTAGGAAAAGAAGCCAAATGACCAAATGACGTATGAATTCATTACAATGATGTGTTTATATAAGCTTACGTAGATATATAAATCTTCATCATCATCATCAGTTCCTGACGCCAGCCATTTGGCGGCGATGGATGTTCTCTATTGTCCTCTGTCATTTGTCAAGTCTAGTGCCCCCTTAGTGTTAATCCAAGTGATGATACATGTCTTCATTTATGTTATCCATCCACTATCCAGCGTAGTCTTGGTCTGCTATTGTGTCTTTTTTCCTGGGAATCTTGCATGTAGTGCACTGTGGGATTCGTCAACTGGCATTCTTTCTACATGCCCAAACCAGAGCAGAGTTGTTTTGATGCCTAATGATTGTCTTATGTCATCGTTTCTTATTTTCTGCAGTCTTGAAATTCTTGTGATCTTCTGCTGCCATCTCATTTCTGTTGTGAGAATTTTTCTATCATCTTGTTTTCGCATTGTCCAACATTCTGATCCACATATAGAAAATAGGTTGTATCATCGTCTCGTATATTTTTGTCTTTGTTTTCTGTGTCGATTCTTTACTTCTCCATATCCAGGTCATTATTTCAAATGCCGATACATATGTATTAACTAATATAATTTTTATATTATAAAAGATCGACAATAACCACCTGTCATAAACTGTCGTCTCAACAACCTGTCAGACACGAAATCAACGTCGAGAGAATCGAAAGAAACTGATGACGAAAAGTTAGGCCTATATGAAAATGAAGCTATAGGACGTCGTTCAACATTGGAATACCGAGTACATATATATGGATGCAACGGGGTTCTTGCTCTTGTGTCAGCGTTTAGTTAGCAGCCTAGGCTACTTTATCAAATATACGTTGCTAAATTATACACTTGCATTGAAACTTTATTATACAAAAAATAATAATCATTGTCCGTCCAATTTCTAGTTTCAGTTATATGTTTATCGATCATCCAGCTTCTAGTCTGAGCTATATTTTCATCGCTCATCCAACTTCTAGTTTATGTTTAAGTATGAAATGTTTTCATCGGTCATCGACGGAGATAATTTCTGCACTAAGACGATATATTTTCATCACAGTTCCAACATCTAGTTTCAATTTTATTAGGTAACATGTTCAACAATCATCCAGCTTCTAGTTTCAGTAATATTTTCATCAATAGCTGTAATATGCCGAAAATAATTTCTGTCGACGTCAACAGCCTCTGTTGCTATAAGATGTCGTTAAACTCTGGATCCACCCATCCATCACTATTACCTAAAGAATTCCCATAATCGGAAACTATAAGCCATATCCTGCTTGAATGTAAACAAGAGGATATTTCACAATTAATAAGACACAATTATAATGAAAATAAAGTAGATTGTCCCACTAAATTTACTTTTAGTCAGGGACGTCATTTCAGCTTTTTCCGGGGGAAGGGGGGGGGGGCAAAAAGAGGTGAAAAAATTTCGCGCGTGATTTATCGTCGTGTGGGAGACAACAGTACACTGTTAAAGGTGTTTTTTTTGTCCCACTTGTCGCCTCGGATCGCTGCCCATGTTTGTATTTAGTCTACATGTGCAAAACTGTAAACCAGTACTTCAAATGAGTTTCTTTTCCCCCTTATTTTTATCCCTGTCTTCTTCCTCCTTTTCTTTTTAAAATTTTTTCCAAAAATCGGGGGTGAGGGGGAAATCCCCTCCCCAAATGACGTCCCTGCTTTTAGTGCAACCTATTTATCTTGAAGCATATTTGCCATTGTAATGAATTCACACGTCAGATCAAACTTTTAGTTCGTTCAAACTTTCTGTCGATCACGTTCACGTTCGATCTCGTTCGATCATACTTTCGTTACATGACGTCTTCATTCGATCACAATCCGTCACACCTAGATCACAGTTCATACTTTCACTCGATCAGACTTTCATCCCGTCATACCTTAGTTCGATCACACTTTCACTCGATCACACTTTCGTTCAATCATAATTTCAGTCAATCATAATTTTACTCGATCATAATATCACTCGCCAAAAGTCCAATTGGGCTGAGGTTAAGCTGAGCTTTCTTCAATTCAAACCTGATCTTAAGCAGGCGACTCTATTTTAAGCGGCGCGAGACTTGGGTCCCTTTTGGTTCTATGAATGGTACACGCTGCGTTTTGCGGTGTTTCTTCTTGCGGGCCTTAAATAATTAAAATGAAACGATAATATAAATAAATGAAATGAACTGAAAAATTATCACACTTACTCGATCATACTTACATTCGATCACACTCTTATATATCCTTACTTACATTCGATCATTCATTCAATCATACATTTGATCATAGTTGCATTCGATCATACTTACATTCGATCATACATTCAATCATACATTTGATCATACTTACATTCGATCATACTTCGATGTTCGTTCATTCGTTCGTTCATTGAAGGTTTGTCGTAGCCATCCGTGTTTCGATGACGATAACCATCAGGTCGTGCATATGAAACGATGACCTCCATCCACCTGCCTCTGTATCCGCCCGCATCTGCCTTCCATCCATACATCGACCATTGACTGAGGAGATCCGATGGACTACGCTGCAGGCTCTGCTCCTCCGTGTCCATCGATGAAGCAGCACCGTATGCCAGATCACCACTCGCTTTCTGTCTGTCTGCTGTATGACCGCCTCTTTATCTGTTCAACTGCCTATCCGACCGTCTGTCTATCTGTCTGTCGGTCATTCTATCTGTCTGTCTGTCAATCAGTCCGTCCGTCTGTCTGTCTGTCTGTCTGTCTGTCTGTCTACTTGCCTGCCTTACACTGGACTTTCACTAGCTTAAGCATTCGCTTAGTGGTTAATGACGATTGCTAAAGCGGCAATGCAGTCTTGATGTGAAATCGCTGCAAAGCGCTTGCGTCTCAAATGCATGCATTTGAATATAAACCCATGCATGCATACGTATATGTGTGTAAATATACTTGGTTGTGTGTAATACCTATCTATACATTTGTGTATGCATGTGTATATGTGTGTATGTATGTAAATAGCGCCTTTTAAGTATCGGGCAAAAGTGGTGCACTCCCTGGCGTAAGTGGTCTTAAAGTTCACTACGCAGTTCTGGCCCAGTTACTTCATGTTAACGATTCCAACAGACAGACAGACAGACAGACAGACAGACACACACACACAGATTGACAGACGGTCATGCAGACATAGAGACAGATTGACAGACGATCGCACACACGAACAGACAGACAGACACAAACACAGACACACACACAACAACACAGATTGACAGACGGTCATGCAGACATACTGACAGACAGACTGACAGACGATCGCACACACGAACAGACAGACAGAAGGACAGAAGGTAAGATTGAGAGAGGGTCATGCAGACAGACAGACAGACAGACAGACAGACAGACAGACAGACAGACAGACAGACAGACATAGTTTCTAGGGCTGAACTCACGTGAATTTCCTTCGAAGAAAGTCGAACCACCGTCGCCAATAACAATACAAATTGAACAAGGGACCTCAGCGTCTAGAGGTCGATTGCACGCCACATACAGACAGATAGGCATACACAGACAGACAGATAGGCATACACAGATGGACAGACAGGCGTACAAAGACAGCTAGATAGGCATACACAGGCCGTTAGATAGTCAGAAAGGTATAGGGAGACAGAAAGACAGATAAACCATGCACACAGACAAATAGACAAAACATATACACAGACAGCGAAACAAAAAATGGGCAGACGAACTGACACAGACAGAGAGCCAAACAGACAGACAGACAAATAGATTGACAAACAGATAGACAAATAGATTGACAGACATACACAAATATATAGATACACAGACAAGCACATAAATAGACACGTAAACAGACGAATAGACAGACACATAGACAGACACACATACATACAGACAAACATAAAGACACAGACTGTCCGACTGATCGAGAAAAGGACAAACAAACAAAGGGACAGGCAGACAAAAGGGTTTAAACGTCATTTTCCCCAGGCGATCAGAAGATTTTTATGGCTATTGTGGCTCTTGACGTTTTGTCCGATCTGGTTTACTTCCTCGAGTCTTTTCAAGTCAGAGGAAAAGCCTCGCTCTCTACCATCACCCATCCATCGATTCCGTTTAGATGGAATTTCACATCGACCTCGGAATTATGTGGCAGGAAAGGTCACAAAAGGTCAGGTCAGGTTCATGTTTTGTGTCTTTCCAGGTCGATAAGATGAATGCTATGAAGTTCTTGGAGTTGTTTAAGAGAAAACATCTGAACTTAGACCAACGCAAAGACTCTGGGCAAACGGAGACATGATCTACAGGATCACGACAGGCATGATCATGATAAAACATGATCATGATACAGACAAAATCCATATGATCAAACACGATCATGAAGATCATGTTCGGTGAACATGAGATTAACATGATCATAATAAAACTGTTCATGTTGACTGAATAAGATTGACATGCACATTTATCCGTTCAAGATGATCAAGCGAGATCATGCTGAACTAGAAGAACATGATTATCATAAATATGAACAAGATGATACAGAAAAATCAAGATGACCTTGATCATGTTTAACCTGATCAAGTTAATCAAACAAGAGGAAGATGAGCTTGATCATGTTGAGCATGATTCAAGCCATGGTAATAATGATCATGACCATGAATTCATGAAGATGATGTTTGCTGAACATGTGCTGAATATGATCATAATAAACACAATAAACATGATCATCATGACTGAACAAGATCAATATGCACGCTACCAATATAAACATGATCAAGAAAGATCAAGGTGAACATAATCATGTTAAATATGATAAAGATATTTAAAGACAATGAAAATGATCATGATTGTGTTAAACATGATCAAAAGGATAAACGAGATTGCATGATTATGATGATCAGCATAATTGTAGTCATAGTTCGAGAATTCGTGACTTTCGGTTTTAAAATTCGTAAATATTCGCGAATTTTTGGTCTATTTTAAAATTCATAAAAATTCGTTGAAATTCGTTGGGTCATTTTTGGGTCTTTTTTACATTCGCAGAGTCATTTTGCACAAAAACAGCATAAGCATCAACAACAAATGTGATGACGTCATAATTGGTTGTGTTAAGCTTCTGCTTAGAATTTAATGTAAAATTCAATAAAATGTTTATCACGTGACGAGTTAATTTAGTTAAAATCTATTTTCTTAAATATGAAAGAACATGGACCGGAGTGGGAGTATGTAGTAATTTTGGAGGAGAAGGAAAGGGTAATGCAAAAATACAGTGTTGTTTTTGTGACAATGAATTTGTTGGTTCTTCTGCCCGAATTCGGGAGCATTTGCATGGCGAAAATACCGAAACCAGAGTCGAGTGGGAGCAGTGGGCTGTTCCTGACTCAAAATCAGAGGACGATGAAGTAGAAGACACAGCTCGACGAACGTTGCCAACCCTTTTTAACCATGTTTGGTCGAAAACTGTGTTAGTGACTAACTGTTCACACTGGTGGTTTTTCGTTCTGCTGACTGACACTAACAGTCACACACCCCAACTATGATAGAAATCGAAGTTCAAGGCTCCAAGTAGAACAGTAACTGAATATCAGTACTATTGTGTTGCTAGTCAGCTATCTTTTTGCGGCTGATTGATTTATTGCCTATGAGTCTATGACATTGACATTGCTTGCTTAAAAAGTTGAATAGTAAGCAAAAATAAAATTTTTTGCCATGGCAAAGAATTCTATTGTTTTATTATTTCACGAATTTTAACGAATTTTAAAACTGCAGTTTGAAAATTCGTTAAAATTCGTGAAGTTCTAAAATTCTTAAAATTCGTTAAATGCGAATTCTCGAACTATGATTGTAGTCATGGAAATCATGATCATAATAAACATGATAATTGACCACATGACCATGTTAGCTCAACGTGACTGCGAGTATTATAATCATGTAAGGTAATTAATAATATAAACGAAGAGAAATGTCACAGGCTGTGTCCACATTTACGTGTTACGTTTAAGAATTAGGCGGCGACGCCGCCCCAGGACTCTGCCTCTTGGAAGAGGCCTGGGCGGCGAAGCCGCCGCGGTCTCTGCCAGGCGGCGAAGCCACCCAGGCCTCGGCCATGCCTCTGGCGAGAGGATATTCTTAGCTGGCCGGCCGTGGCGAGACGTCGCCCGAGAGGCTATGTTTACATATTGCGCCTCAGAGGCCGAGGCAGCAAGATGCCGCCCCTTCGCCGGCGGTTGCGGCGAGAGCTCGGCCAGGTCTCTGGCGAGAGGATATTCTTAGCTGGCCCGACAGCAGTGTTATTTAAGTTTCAGTTAACTTTTCAGTTTCAGTTATAGTTTTAGTTTTGCTAAAACTTTCGAGTTTAGTTTTAGTTATAGTTTTCAGATCTTTTCAGTTTTAGTTTTAGTTTCAGTTTTCAAAACTTTCGAGTTTCAATTTAGTTTTGGGACTTTTGTGCGCATTCCACAGAAGCAACTGAATTTCATTTTTATTAATGACATTCATTCATTCTGATTAGCTTTCATGGTCAAATCACATCATTGATGATTGACTGCATTTGAAAAATAGGCTAATAGTCCAGGCTTGGAATTTAAAAAGTCTCTAGAAATGACTGTAAGAAGCAAATCATAACAATTTGCTACTAGGTGTTTCTAGACTAATTTGACCCTGCTGAAAACGAAAATCGCGGTTAGCTAGCTGGAGTTTTAACGGTTGCATGGGAAAACAAGATGGCGACCAAAATGGCTCTAACGCCAGCCTCATCAGGATGGAGTGTGATGAAGACGGTGTTCACGCACCAGTGTGGTCTACAAATGATTCTGTGCCACAGTCGTGTATAGAGTTTGTCTACTGTAAATCATGCAAAGTTGATAAGTGTTGCACCAAGCGCTGCTCCTGTCGAAGTGCGAACTTGCCATGTACACATAGGCCTATGTGCAATTGCATTCACTGCAACAATGCTTGAAATAGCTGGAGTCTATATCAGTCAAGTCATGAACATAAATATTGCATACGTAATGTATAACATGGTTCAACTGCAATCACAAGATAAAAAATTTAATGTATTTGACCAAGAAAACACTACTCCAGACCGGCCGCCATTTTGTCCGCCATTTTGTTTTATAGCCATTTGAAGACATTGGCCGCCATTTTGTGCGTCATTTTCTTTTGCGGCAGTGCTACATATGTGTCTTTAATTCCATCACATTCCTTGATTCGGAAAATGTTAAGTTAGATTCTAACATCATGTTTCCATCGCATACATAACTTAACTCATAGCCAAATGAAGATACGGGCCACCATTTTGGCCGCCATCTTATTTTACCATTCAACCGCTAAAAATCCAGCTTACTAACCGCGATTTTTCATTTTCAGCAGGGTCAAATTAGTCTAGAAACACCTAGAAGCAAATTCAAATTGTTACATGATTTCCTTCTAACAAGGTCATTTTGAGATTCCAGGCCTAGTCTATTACCGCTAACGAGAAATCTGACAGAGAAAGGACTCAAACGGATGTTTGCTTAAGCGATATTGCTTTCAGAAATGTGCGCCGATCAGTATGTGCGCCGCTAACCGTTGCAGACATGTCTGCCACTCGGTCTGTGCGCCACACAAGAAAAATTAATTCAGTTTTCAACTTTCAAGTTTAGTTTTAGTTTTAGTTTTGTACTTTTCAGTTTAGTTTTAGTTTCAGTTTTCATAACTTTTCAGTTTTAGTTTTAGTTTCAGTTAACTGAATTAGAACTTTTCAGTTAACTTAAAGTCACTTTCAGTTTTAGTTAACTTAAATAACACTGCCCGACAGGCTATGTTTACATATGGCGCCTATTTCAAACGAACTGATTCGAAAAAGCCTACTCTCGCCCCACATTTCTGACCAATGACGTTCATGTTTAGGCTACTATTGCGACCTAATTCAAAGTCAAACGAATTCATTCGAAAAAGCAATATTCTTATTTATAATCGATATACTTCCTATCGTCATCTCAGTTTTTTCGTTTCTTCATAAGTATATGCAATCCTCATAGAAGGAATTTGTTTAATTTTTATTTCGCTTTTTCCGATTTTCTCACGAATCGCAACACTTTTGAAAGACATCGTGGATTACGATTATGTTGAAAAGAAACGTCGTCATAATAAAGAGCGAATGCGAAGATACAGAGAAAGATTAGGTGAAGATTCTAAAAACAGATTTGATCAAGGAACTTAAAATCAACACCAGCGCCTATTCAAACGGGCAGTGAAGGATACACCCGATCAATTCACTGAAAAATGAACAAGGTCGAGGCCATACGGTCGCTATAGGAAATCGCGTAGGCCTACATTTACATTTATCTGCATTCTATGAGTGTCTATCCGTGGTCACTTATATTACCGTGTTAGCACGGGCAATCGTCTAGTGTAAATATAATATTATGATAAACTATAGGTCTATGCTAAAATTGCATATAATATTATGTGCATTTCTGTCTTGTCTCCTTTCTCCTTTGTCTGACCCTTTCAGTCACTCGAACATAAAATAGTAATAATTATAATAACAAAAACAATTATAATAGCAATTATAATAACAATAATAATAGTAGTAATAGTAGTAGTAGTAGTAGTAGTAGTTGTAGTAGTAGTAGTAGTAGTAGTAGTAGTAGTAGTAGTAGTAGTAGTAGTAGTAGTAGAGGTAGTAGCAGTAGAAGTAGTAGTATAAGTAGTAGTAGTAGTAGTAGTAGTAGTAATAGTAGTAGTAGTAGTAGTAGTAGTAGTAGTAGTAGTAGTAGTAGTAGTAGTAGTAGTAATAGTAGTAGTAGTAGTAGTAGTAGTAGTTGTAGTAGTAGTAGTAGTAGTAGTAGTAGTAGTAGTAGTAGTAGTAGTAGTAGTAGTAGAGGTAGTAGCAGTAGAAGTAGTAGTAGAAGTAGTAGTAGTAGTAATAGTAGTAGTAGTAGTAGTAGTAGTAGTAGTAGTAGTAGTAGTAGTAGTAGTAGTAGTAGTAGTAGTAGTAGTAGTAGCAGCAGCAGCAGCAGCAGCAGCAGCAGCAGCAGCAGCAGTAATAACAATAATAATAATTATAATTGTAATAGTAATTAGGTCAAATATACACAAATATACTTCGCATGATGGAACGAGAGTGGCTTTATTCCGATTTTTTATTTTGGTAAAATGACTGTTGACCGTTTACTAATAATAATAATAATAATAATAATAATAATAATAATAATAATAATAATAATAATAATAATAATTATTACACAGACCACTTCCTGCGCCCACGAGCTCACGACTTGGAAATCCCGACCGCTGATAGCTTGTCCAGAAAAAACTTTTATCATCAGGATGTTTTATGAAAATGCTTAGTTTACGCAATGGGTAAAAAAACAATCGTCACATTTGCATTATGAAATGGTACATTTTGAACTATATCATTTCCTAAATTACAACTTATACAGCAGACAATTTTTTAATTTATAATTAAAGCAATTTTATAAATTTTTAATAAAATAAAATAAATGGTTATAATAATAATAATAATAATAATAATAATAATAATAATAATAATAATAATAATAATAATAATAATAATAATAATAATAATAATAAAACCATCTGCAGAAAACCATCTGCGAAGACTAGCCATTCCAGAACAATGCCCCCTAATTTTTGAACTCCCGAGGGATCATAAGTACCTCGGGGAAAAAAATAATAATAATAAAAAATAATAATAATAATAATAACGATAGTAATAATAATATTTGACACAAGCTGGTGAGCTGCCTGTTCCAAAGATTCTCGGTAGCTGTGCAAGGCGGGAACATCCCTTCTCAGAAGGAGCCGTTGGGCCTCACCAGAGGATGGCAAGCGACCGGACGGCGTGGCGCTTAGGCCTATCCCTTGGTCCTGCGGAAGGTGCCTCACTTGGGATATATTTAATCGTAATCGTAATCTGGAAATTTCTAAAGCAATGAAAAAGCGAAGTCGCGGGAACCAGTTTATCACAGGCGCTTAGTCAAATCATAATCATGGGAGTCCGCAGGAATTTTTATAGGGGAACAAATATTTTGTAGGGGCCCGGTCAAATTTTTTAGGGTGAAGCAAAATGACGTTTATGCATAAGCTATTCGTGACAACAGAACACGTGACAACGTTAAAAATAAATAATGGTCAAGGACTGTACCAAATTAATTAAGTGTTTATTTGCATTGAAGAAGGTCACTCCAGAGTTTAATTCTCAAATATTTAGTATCTGACTCCAGAGGGATTATATATACCTCGGGAAAAAATAATAATAGTAATTTTCAACCGAATCCATCAGATTTGTCTTCGTTGAGCCGTCAGCTGCTAACTCAGTTATTCGCTAGATGTCAGCACTAGTTACTAATAGAGATGTTTTAGACTCGGTCGCTGCGCGCGGCAGATATTTAATTATTAAATGTATGTTTAATGTATTAATTAAGAATAAATGCGTAAAATACACCTCTCTGAATTAGCTATGTCTAATAGAAAGAATCTAAGAATCTGCTAAAGGTAGGGAAAATAATGGTATTAAGACAGCGTGTAGGCCTACAACAGTTTGTAGGGCCTTTTGTAAATTAATGTAGCGCAAAATTCGTTATTTTCTTGGCATTTTCCTCAGTTTTTTCAGGTTTCCCCGTTGCATTTTAGCCATTCTTCGATTCTTCCATCACCACACTTCAGACGACGGGTAGATCATGGCCCTCGAACACCTACAGAGTAGCCGGTCATGGTCTCTCCAATACACACCTTTTCATAGATGTCAACAAATATTATAAATTTCACGTTGTAGGTTAAACGGTCAGTTTCTTGTTGACGCATAAGTAAGTCTGTCCTTTTAAGGAGATCAAGGATTTGGATTCGGTTAAATGAAAATGAGACATGGTTGAAAGCAAATCTAATTAACGAGACCTACATCAATTAACATCACAATAACATGTCAAACTGCATTTTTCTGTTATTTTATTTTCAGGATAGTCAAATTTACGACAATGTCGGTTGATATAAGAAGAGCCATGCGGAAAAGGATGGATCTGAACGCACTCTGGTGAATAACTGCTCAACTAAGTCAAGTGGGGAAGGATACACAAGACAGGAATGAAGGCAGCTAGCAATGATACGCACACTGATTAAGGCAGTCAGCATGAAAGACGAGGCAACGATGCCAGATCAGAAGGTTCAAAGGACCCGATATAGAATGTTAGCATAGATGACAAGCAGGATTATACATCAAAGGTGTCTAAGAAAATCTAACCCGTCGAAAAATACGATCGCAATATTCATGTTGATACATTAGGATTTCGGACATGTAAGTCTTAGATAACTCGCGGGTGAATCCTTTAGAATTCTTTGTTTAAAAAAGCAATGCAGAAGGCTATAGTATTTCATTCGAAAATCCTCCGAATTTTCAAGGAACCAGATATCTACAGAGTGTAATTTACCCTTTTCCAGGACACAAGGAAGCAAGAACTACTGACGACAGCACACGAACACGGTCATTAGTGGGGAGACATCAAGACATAGCAAGATGAGATTCTTAAAGACGCTCAAGGCGGTTCAGGTGAGTAAGATGACTTCCTCTCCCACTCCCTTTCCGTCTCCCTCTCCCTGTACCTCTTCCCCTCTCCCTCTCTCCCTCTCTCACTGTCTCTCTGTATCTGGCCGTTCTGCTCAGCGCAGATTTAATTTCGTTCCTTACCTCTTTCAAATTGCTTATCCACCATAGGCTGCCTCTATCCTACGTATACAGTCTGATCTTCTAGATTACGGCTTGGTTTTGGCTGATGACTTAGGCTACGCGATAGAAATTACAATTACAGTTACAATCTGTTTCAAAAACGTGAATGAGCTGAGAGCTTTGTTATGTAATTCTTATGTTACCGATATCCCATATAAGGTCTCATAAGGTAAGGGAGTACACAACCAACCCTTTGAGATTTTATATTTGCAGCTGTTTGGACCACAATTAAGGCAGTTCCTTGCAAGGCCAAGAAGCCACCTCGCTGTGCAAGTAATTAGGAGACCCCAGAGTCGGACTGGGATCATTTTTGGCATTGCCATTTCAATTAGGCAAGGGCCCCAACTACCTCCTAGTTTAAAGAGTTTGCATGTTTAGAATATTTGTGTAATAATTAGGGCTGTTCAACGATTAAAATTTTTAATCGCGATTAATCTTGCGATTAAAAAAAATAATCGCGATTAATCTTGCGATTAATCGCATCATGAGCATCGTTGTTTACAGAAAGTAAGCAGCAGTGAATTTAAAGAAAAAACGTCAATCTTTCTCCAGTTGTTATTAACATATACGTAGAATTACGAAGGTCATCCACTTTCTGTTTTTCATAAGTCCTGTTTCAGCCAGTTTTGAGTCAGACTAACTTGTTCACATTGTCAGATGAGAGTGCTGAGCCTGAACGTTTCTTATTAAGAATGTTTCAAGCAGCAGAAAACAGTCTTTCGCACGGAACAGTAGTTGCTGCCGACCCTAGATATTTCTGTGCTAACTTTGCAAGTGTCTTAGGTGCACCTTCGAATCTGCCGTTTTAAAATAAACGAACGTTCATTATAGATCGTTCGACTTCTTTCTCGTTCTTTTTCACCTACAGTTTATAGATGATTAATAACCCGCTAGAAGATATAATGCGAACGAAGATTAAACTACATGCACAGAAACTTTTACATAAAGGACGAATTTGGATAACTTGTCTACACCGCCATTAACAGGAAATTGTTTTGGTTGCCTACGAGTTCGCCCAACACAACTGAGTGAATTAAGCCCAATTTTGGCCAAAGACTTTTGGCTACGGCAGTAGGCTACCGCATGCATTGCAGTGTTCGGTAAATTCCTATCCAAAACTGTTTGCGATTAAAATTTAATCGCGATTAAATTTTTTAATCGCGTTAATCGTCCAGAAAATTTAACGCGTTAATCGCTTGCGTTAACTGCGATTAATCAACAGCCTTAGTAATAATGTGAAACCAGAGGCCACGCGCGCTAAAACCAGAGGGCTCCACGTGCCATGGCACACAGGCAAATTGCCATTCCGCTACTGGGAACCGCAAGCCGTGAAGGATTGCAAAGTAAGTGAGCACGAATTCAAGTGTGTAAATTGCCAAAGAAATCCTGCTATGCCTACGATATATTCTTCACGCATGCTCAGTGGTTAGCGTGCTGGACTACCAGCCAAGAGCTCAGGAATTCAATCCGAGCCATGCAGGCCAGAATAATGTTCAGAGATTTCTGCTCCATCCGTTTGCACCCCAAACAGACGGATACACTGCTGTTGGAAAGCGTAGTGGTCACACACCTTCATCTGCCGAGGCTAAGAAATTTGAAGTCGTTAGCGTTTCATTCTGATGACGGCTTTTGGGTTAACTTAATGCAATTTTTGCTTTTCTTCTATATTATATATATATATATATATATATATATATATATATATATATATATATATATCAAACGCCTAAAGAAAGACTAACAGAGTGGGAGGACATGTCTGTCTTCCTGTCTGTCTCGCCATCCTCTGTACCTTCCTTTGTCACTTCCTCCATTATTCTACTCACACCCCGCCTCCCTCTTGCTCCTCTGTTGCCCAAATCCCTGCTTCCCATCGGGGCACCACTCATCCACTTATCCGTTTGGCACGAACACACATCGCCAGCTGACGCAGCTGACAGATGCCAACGGACGTCAGGTGTCCGTGACATCACCGACCGCACCCCTCCCACGCGGAGGACACCTTCCGTGCATGGAGTGGGAGAAGGGAATGATTGAGGCGGAGAGGGAAGATCGGATCTCTAGGAAGAAGCACTGAATCAGACAGAAGGCTGACTGACGGTCTTCCTCGAGCACTTAACAACTCAAAACGATCTCTTTAAACTGATACTCTGACAAGAACATCGCGTTACCAATTATTCCACTCGAATACATCTCAAATTATATAATAATATCTACATGCATATGATGATATTATATATATATATATATATATATATACATGCACAAATACATGCATACATAGTTTACATACATACATACATAGTTTACATACATATATATAATTATGCATACATACATACATACATACATACATACATACATACACAAATACATAAGTTTACAGACAAACTGACAGACAGACAGACAGGCATGCTGACGGGTTCGAGGCGTGTAAAGACAAGGACAGACACAGAGAGAAAGACATGGAGAGAGACAGACACAGAAAGAGAGAGAACAAAGTTGAGAGATGAAGGTAACGGCTGTTAATGATGGTTGCCGCGAAACGGCTGATACTTCGCTGGAATGTTGATGAAGACGATGGAAGGGGAAGAAGAGAAGGAGGAGGAAGAGAAGCAATAGGAGGAAGAGGAGGAGGAAAAATAGAAGGAAGAGGAGGAAAAAGAGGAGGAGAAAGAGGAGGAAGAAGAAGAGAAGGAGGAGGAAGAGAAGCAACAGGAGGAAGAGGAGGAGGAAAAAGAGAAGGAAGAGGAGGAAAAAGAGGAGGAGAAAGAGGAGGAAGAAGAAGAGAAGGAGGAGGAAGAGAAGCAATAGGAGGAAGAGGAGGAGGAAAAATAGAAGGAAGAGGAGGAAAAAGAGGAGGAGAAAGAGGAGGAAGAAGAAGAGAAGGAGGAGGAAGAGAAGCAATAGGAGGAAGAGAGAGGAGGAAAAAGAGAAGGAAGAGGAGGAAAAGAGGAGGAGAAAGAGGAGGAAGAAGAAGAGAAGGAGGAAGAGAAGCAATAGGAGGAGGAAGAGGAGGAGGAAAAAGAGAAGGAAGAGGAGGAAAAAGAGGAGGAGAAAGAGGAGGAAGAAGAAGAGAAGGAGGAGGAAGAGGAGGAAAAGAAGAGGAATAGAAGGAAGAGGATGAAAAAGAAGAGGAGGAGGAACAATAAGTCTTGGAGTACTGAGGAGAAACTTAAATGCGAAAAGAAGAGGCGACGGAGAGAAACGACAATCCAGAGGTCGATGGTTAAACAAGAATCAAATACATAAAGAAAGGCAGTCACAGAGTTTGAGGACACGTCTGTCTGTCTGTCTGTCTGTCTGTCTGTCTGTCTGTCTGTCTGTCTGTCTGTCTGATGCCGGGTCAAATGTTCAGCGACATCTTTTGACTGCCGTGGGCCGTTGACTGCGTCTCATGTTACATCAGTTAGCAGCTGACAGTTCAAATACACATCCGAAGGATCCGAAGTTTAACGACATCTGACGGCAACAAAGGCCGTTGACGTCGGCGGAATTTATTTTCAACAGTTCTCACCGTTCGTATGGTATAATTGGTTATTTTGTTGCTGTTTAACGACTCTGTGTCATAACATACATGAGTCGCGTCGCCTTCCTCCTTTCTCCAGGCTTGGGACTGGCACTGCCAGAGTACGAGCAGTGGCGGAGTTGGCACGATACAGCTGACGTTTACATAAGCACAAGTGAGTTTTAAGGGTGCCTAGCGAGAGCTTTTTGTTTGAGGTGTTTCACAAAATCTTTTGCCCGTCAGAACCGTTGATGTTGACCGTAGTTAATATCTCTGTCCAAGCTGTCATGACTTCTTCGACTGATAGGAATTGCGAGTGACTTTTACTTTAGAGATGACCTGGCTCCCAGATGGTAACTTAATCGCTCGTGACCGTTCCCATTGTTGGTCAAAGGGGCGGGTAGAGGACGCTCTCTACGACCGATTAAACTGAGCAGCATCTGTCACGCTTCACTGAACCCATATTTACGCATCAGTTGTCCGTCTGTCTGTGCGTCTGACAGTCTTTTTATATCTGCGTGTTATTATCTTTGTCTGCTTTTGCGCCTGCTGTGTGTCTGTCTCTGTATCCCCTAGTCGTTTTCATTGCCTCCATAGTACTGCTTTACTAAATCTGTCTTTCTATCTGTCTTTCCGTCTGTCTGTCTTTCCGTCTGTCTGTCTGTCTGTCTGTCTGTCTCGCCCGTCAGTCATTTTGCCGCATTATCTAAAATGCCAGTCAATTTGGTGCCATGGAAAAACGACACAAGAATTCGCTCCCCACTCATCAGCTTCCCCGCCAAAAGCAAAGTACATACCTCCTCCCCTCCTGCTTTTCTTCCCCTCCCTCTCCTGCTTTTCCTTCTCCTGGTTTTTTGCCTCCTCCTCCTCCTCCCCTCCTCCTTCTCCTGCTTTTCTTCCTTCTCCTCTTCCTGCTTTTTTGCCTCCTTCTTCTCCTCCTTCCCCAAGCGACTGACGATGTATGCTTCCTCCGTCAACTCGTTCCATGGAACAGCTTTCCACTTTTGTCCGTAAGACCAGGTGGCGCCACTGATGCTGTTACTGGAATTTATGAAAAACCATTTCAGCCGAAATCATTAGATTTTTGGTCTATAATGTATGTACCAAACATATTTCAAGTGGTATAAATTATAATTTTTATTCATATGTAAACATTTATAATATAAATTGAGATTCGCATATGATGACGTGAACATACATCTGTAACAAGTACACACAAACACGCACACACATGCAAGTATGTGCGTATATATACATATATAATTATGTTATATATGTATATATGTTGCTGTATACAAATAGGTGTATACCATAGGTTTGTATATTTATTTATTTACCGCTAATACCCCTATGATCGAAAATAATCAAACGGTGTCTGTTAAGTCAGTGTATATAAATATGTCACAGACAGACAGACAGACAGACTGACAGACAGACAGACAGACAGATAGACAGACAGACAGACAGACAGACAGACGGACAGATAGACATGTCCTCATTCAATGCCACGGACAAACAGACTGACAAACACACAGCCAGGCATACAGACAAGCAAGCAAACACAGGCATACAGACAGACATGAAGACAGGCATACAGACAGAAGCATTCGCACATACATCATAATCACAGATCTTTGAAGCCAAGATTCTCTGCCGTCTTCCGCATGTCTCTATAGATGCTTATCTAGCGCATTTATAACGCCTTCGCGGCTTCATTCCAACGAGATTCCTTCAGCGATTGCCGCCTCTAAGGACTCCGCGGATCCAGTCGGTTCCAACGACTGGAGCCAATCGCCACCACCTTATTATCTACGATTTTCCAGCTGGACTCTATTTCTGAGTTAGCGCGGCGGCGGCTCCTCATCCTCTGAAGTTGTCAATCAGTTCTCTTTATCGGCGGCACTTTGATCTCGGTGGCGTGTCTCCGATTGATGCTAGCGTCGGCTGTATTAAGGCTGACTATAATTCAGCCTATGTGGACTTCTGAGAAACGAGTTAATGAACGCGAAACTCGGTCCGTTTGCGGTTTCTGTAAAGGTCATGGATTTCTGCACTGAATGCGTCGCAGCTTGAACTTGACCTTCAACCGTGGGTTTCTGTTTAATGGTATGTCGATGCAAAGACTGACGTACTTTTGTTGTGTACTATAGATCTGTTTATTGACTCGGTGCATGATCGGACTCTATTACTATCACAGAGAAGTTAGTTATACTTTACTGATACATTACGAGCATCTTTGGTGTATATATGGTTGCGGGATGGTCTACCGCTTAGAGCTCTGGACTTTCAATCGTAAGGTCTGATTTAAACCACTTAAGGCAGAATTGTTTTAGAAATTTCGGTTGTCAATGGGATTGTCAGGCTGCAAGGGAGACAATTGTCTACCGGCCCTCGCATGCCGAGGCTAAGAATAATGGATTCGTTATATAATTCATTTCCATAGCTGCCTCTGAATATGAAAGTTCGGCCAGCGAAAGCAGAAGACTGTTAATCAGCGTCTTACTGGACTCCGTGCGAAATGCCTCGACCAAGTAGTCTTCATTTATGTGTTTACGCGACGTAGAAGCAATGTTTACGATTCGCTTGACTGATGAACGAATTGCTGGAATGATTGATGTATTGATTGATCGACTGATATCCAAAGAGCTGATTGGTTGAGACGGCTTTACTCAGAAGTCTTGTCACTGCCCTGCTTAGCAATCGACGTTAGTCTCTTGTTGCATAACCTGCTTTGAGTATGTTTATAATTAGCCTATCTGTTGCAAGCACGCACATGTTCACCCGTTTTCGTGTCGATGTGTTTTTGTTTGTATTTGTGCGTGTGTGTTTGTGGTGTGGCATGGTTTGTGGTTAGCGAACATTCCAGAGGCAGGAGTTCAAAGTTCAAAAGGTTAGAAAAATATAATATTTAGGAACTTCTTGCAAGAGTATGTAGTTCGTGTATGTCTCGTTGTTCGCCTAAGCAGACAGAAGAAGCCAGAAGTTTAACTACAATGGATGCCTTGCGAACTTAAGTTTGTTATAGCGCTGGTAGATAAAAGCAGGTCTTCAGGACGTAGCTTTTGAGT
>OY744603.1:58604756-58799756 GCA_963556255.1 Allolobophora icterica | reverse complement strand
ATTCAATCGGTTTGAACAAAGGAAGACTGGAACGCACCAGCCCCACGGATAAGATAAGGCGAAAAGAAGGTGGAAGAGGAGGAGAAGAAGGTGGAAGAGGAGGAGAAGGAGGAGGAAGAGGATGTGGTTAAGGAGGAGACGGAGAAGGAGGAGCAGAAGGAGGAGGAAGCGGAGGATGGGAGAAAGTGGAAGAGAAGGAGGAGAAAGAGGAGGAGGAAGAAGAAGAGGTGGAGGAGGACAAGGAGCAGGAGAAAAAGAAGGAGGAGGAGCGAGTGAGCGAGTGGGCCATGTATCTCCGGGAAGATGTCTGGAGAAAAGGCGTGTAACGACAGTCGAGATATGAGAGCGTTTTAATCGCTTCTTCTGGGTTGCTTCAAAGTCAGAGGATAAAAGCTTCGGGCGATCATCGCTAGACGTCTTCCACTTGGAGTCTCTTATCTACTGGGAACCATAGAAGAGGTCCCTCTGAATATAGACGAAGACTCTGTTGCGAGGCACTGACACCTGTTTCTCAATAATCACATTCTCAACAATTCCCCGAATAATAATAACTCTACACTTCCAAACCTTTTTTACGAGCGTCGAATTCAAAATATAAGATTCGAAGGATAGTCCCAAAATTAGATCGTCTTTTTTCCTTTTCGGGGTAGTTGTTCTGTAATGTAACAGTTAAAGTCTTATTTAGATGGCACAAGCAACATACAGCATTTCATTAAAAATTACTTTATCTGACTCCTGAGGGATTATATGTACCTCGGGGAAAAAATAATAATAATGGGCTCTTTCGATCAGCACATGGGGGACGAGAACCTCTAACTTGATATAGTTTCTTAGAGCCTGAGGGATCCTTGGTACCTCGGGCGACAAAAAATAATAATAATAATAATAATAACATGAAGGATAACCAGTAATAATTATAATAATAACAATAAAATCCTGATGATTTTTTTTATTATTATAGCAACAACTGCAACAACATCAACTTCTTCAGCTACAACAATAGCACCAACAAAAACAACTACTACTACTGCTACTAAACGTGATATTAGAGTTATCGTCGTTTAATGTCTGTCTGCTGTAATTATTTTGATCTAAAAAAATCCATCTTTACAGGAATTTGGTAAAACGATATTGCACAACAAAATTTAGTGCTACTAACATTCCTTTAATCGCGTATGTGTGCGCGCGTTTCTGTCTGTCTGCTTGTATCTGTCTGTCTGTTTGTCTATGTCTGTCTTTTTGTGTCTGTGTCTGTCTGATTGTATCTGTCTGTTTGTGTCTGTCTGTCTATCTGTCTGTCTATCTGTCTATTTGTCTGTGTCTGTTTATTTGTCTGTATGTCTGTCTGTCTACTTGTCTGTCTGTCTATTTGTCTGTTTGTCTGTCTGTCTACTTGTCTGTCTGTCTACTTGTCTGTTTGTCTATTTGCCTGTCTGTCTGTCTGTCTATTTGTCTGTTTGTCTATTTGCCTGTCTGTCTGTCTGTCTGTCTATTTGTCTGTGTCTGTTTATTTGTCTGTCTGTCTATTTGTCTGTCTGTCTATTTGCCTGTCTGTCTGTCTGTCTGTCTGTCTGTCTGTCTGTCTGTCTGTCCGTCTGTCTGTTCATATTCCGTCCTTCCGTCGCCACTCCACCAATCAGTTCCGACAGCTCGATTCTGACCCGGAAGCGACCTAAACCGGAAATCAACTCTGGGTTCAAAGGTCATGTCCGTTTGCGTCTGCAGTCCACTTGGTATATTGTCAGTCATGCGTAGAACATAGATGGAACGAAGACGACCGCAGTGTCACTCTATTGGAACGGTTCCTGTGTCAGCGCAGTCAACCGTGAAACGAACTGTCACGTCGGACGTTACAGTACGCATGACCGGAAGCGGAGATGAGACTTGTTTTGTTTATATAGCGCCGCTGTTAAAAGACGTGGCATTGGTAGCAATCGAAGGTCAAGGTCAAGGTCGTGGTTCGTAGTGTAAACAAAATGTAATGGATCGTAACCTAACAAATGTAATGTAATGGAACATTATAAAGCGCCTTTCAGGTATCTTCCTAAAGCGCCGTATAGTATATTGTATTGCATAGTGAATTGAAGTGTAGAGTATAGTGTAGTGTAGGGTGCTTGAACGTTTTTATAGCCCTAGTTTTTTTTAAAGAACAGCAAGTTAATCAGAGAGCAAGTAATGAATGGCGAAAGTCACCGCGCACTGGTGATCTCTCTCACACACGTAGAGCATTTCAATCCACGGTTGACAGATGACACCTAGCCTGTTTTTAATATAAATGATGACGACGATGGTGACGACAACGACGCTGATGATGATGTTATAATAATGATAACAGTAATTAAACGAAATTATTATTGTTATTAATATTATTATGATTGTTGTTGTTGTTGGTGGTGGTGGTGGTGGTGGTGGTGGTGGTGGTGGTGGTGGTGGTGGTGGTGGCGGCGTTGTTGTTGTTAATATTTAAGTCCTCGATGGATCATTTTCATTCATTTGTACCTTAGAGTATAAAAACTAAGAATAATAATAAATGCCTTTCTTTCAGATTGATCAGTTTTCTTTACCGCCTTTTCGATGTGCGCAGCGAAACGAACTACTCTGTAGTTGTAATACTTCATTTATGCAGCGCCCACGGTTTACGTACTTGCCCTTAGCTAAGTATTTACGTAGGATGGGACACTTGGGACACTACTTGGGCCACTAAGGCTTTGGCAGTTTTATGTTCGTTGTTACGTTAGTTGAAGTTGGTCTTAAATAAGTTGGCTATCGGAGGCTTCTGAGGTGATGGCAGGAATGAAGAGCAGGGAGGAGGAAAAGGAGGATGGGTCGAAGGAGGAGAGGAGGAGGATTTTAGGAGAGGAGGAGGAAGATGAGGAGGAAGAGAAGGTGGGAGAAGAGGAAGATTTTAAGAGAGAATGAGAAAGAGGAGGAGAAAGAGAGGATGGGTCCAAGGAGGGTGAGAAGGATTTTAAGAGAGGAGGAGAAAAAGGAGGAGAAAGAGAGGATGGGTCGGAGGAGGGAGAGGAGGATTTTAAAAGAAGAAAGAGGATGAGAAAGAGGAGGGTGGTACGGAGGAGGGAGAAGAGGAGAAATTTAAGAGAGGAGGAGGAGGGTATGGTAAGAGAGAGAAGAGGATTTGAGGTGGACGAGTTCACGGGTATTCGCAACAGTGTCTGTATACATATTCCTCACACGTGTTAACAGAACAATGCGTCCCTCCGATATGAGTTCTGACCTATTCTATTCTAAAGGCCCCTAATCTAATTTAATTAAATCCGATCCAATAAAATCCAATCCAATACAGTTGAATCCAATCCTACCCGATCTAATCTAATCCTTAGAAGTCCAACATCAAATCAAATCAAATCAAATCATTTTTTATTGATACCAGATATGTACAATCAAGGCAAATACAATTACACTTTTAGGATAACAGTTTGGTAACAACGGTAGGCCCAGAAGGGATATAATCCCGCTAATAGGGACACCTATTTGCTGTGAAAAGAAATTTATAGTTTGAACAGCGCGGTTCACACCTTGATTTATTATACATTGCTTAAACATGTTGTCGAGTACTCCAGTCATGATTCATGTATACTGACAACAACAAAAACAAAAGAAAAAGACAAATCAGAATCAAATACAGAGGAAAAACCATGACCGGAGAACACAAACACTTAACTAAAGACTTAACTAATGCGCAGTGAGTAAAGTACGATCAATTATAAATTTGAACTATCATCAATTAGATACAGTCGTAACATTCTTTTAAACCCTTGCAGAGTTTTTGCCTGTTGGATAGAGGGAAGAAGTACATTCCAAACACCTGGTCCTGTGAATTTGATAGAAAATCTACGGGAGTTGGAGTGTGCATATATATTACGATAATTTTTTGCAGTCCTAGTAAAGTGGGAGTGGATCTCCGATCCGAGGCGGAACATGCCTTTAAATTTCGGAGGTAAAAGGTCATGGACAAATCTATACATAAAAACTCCGGTCTGAAATGTTTTTATCTGATGGAACTTTAGTAATTTGAAATATGAGAAAATTGGGTCGGTGTGCGAGCCCCATGGGGTTCCAGCGATGAGGCGTACAGCTCGTTTCTGCAATACTATCAATTTCCTGAGTCTGGAGTTATAAGTTGAAGCCCAAACAATATTACAGTACGTCAAGTACGGGTATATTAAAGAATAATACAATTGGATTCGTACAGAGGGTGGGAGCTTGTTGGAGGCACGATATATTATACCTACGTTTCGGGCAATTTTTGCTGAAATGCTTTTAATGTGATCATTCCAAGTCATGTGTTGGTCAACAAGAACCCCAAGAAATTTGGTAGAATTAACCTGAGTAATAATAGTATTACTTATGGAAAGCCTCAGAGAGATATCAGAGGGACACAATTTCCTATGTGACTTGAAGAGAATAAAAGCAGTTTTTTCTAAATTTAAGGAGAGTTTATTGGCAGAGAACCATTCAGCTATCGATTCTAGTTCAGCATTCACAATCTGAATTAATGTATGATAAGATTTATTAGAATAAAAGACGTTGGTGTCGTCTGCAAATAAGATAAATGACAGAACAGGAGATGCATTGGGGAGATCGTTTATGTAGAGGAGAAAGAGTAAAGGACCTAAATTCGAACCTTGTGGGACCCCAAATTTTACTTTTCTTAGGTCAGACTGTGAGCCATTGCATAGAACATATTGTTGGCGATTTTCTAGATAGCTAGTGAACCATGCTAATTGGACGCCTCGGATACCGTAAGAAGACAGCTTTTGTAGGAGTATATCATGACTCACGGTATCGAAAGCTTTTGCTAAATCAAGAAAGATACCTATGGAGTAGTCATTCTTTTCGAAAGAATCCGAAATTTTGTCATACATATTGAGTAATGCCAAAGATGGTGAATGACCCGATTGGAAGCCGTGCTGAGAGTGAAATATAATGTGGGATTTTTCAACGTATTTTGTGAGCCTATCAGTCATTATTTTTTCATAATATTTAGCAAAATAGGGGAGGATAGAAATGGGTCTATAGTTGGTAATGTCGTTCCTATTTCCTTTTTTATAAATGGGAATCACCTTTGCAATTTTTATTGCTTGGGGTACTACCCCAGTATTTAGAGAGCAGTTAATAACTTCTGCCAACATAGGAGCAATAAGAGATAAGCTAGGAGCAGCTATACAGGGGTCGATATCATCAGCCCCCTTACTGTGGGTGGTATGAATAGTAGTGCTCAGGTTCAGAAGTTCCTCTGGGGAGGTAGGGATTAATCCAAAGGAGCAAGGCATGGGTGGATTTAAGTAGTCTGTGAAGGAGAATTTGGATTTTGGAACTTGCTCAGCTAACAATTGGGCGATGCTGGAGAAGTAGTTGTTTAATGCACTCGCCATAATTTGAGGATCCTCACTCTCAATGCCACCAATTTTGAGCGATTCTATTGTTGAGTCCTGCTCACCCATTTTTATAATTGAGCGGATGAGATTCCATGTTTTTTTTAAATTACTACTATGCTTTGTGAACTCAGCCAAATAGTAGCTCTTTTCCGCATTATTTCTAATAGTTTTAAATTTATTCCTATAAGTCGTGAATTTGGTTTTATTTGCAGGGGTAGGTTTTTTTATATAACTCAGATATAGGCGAGCCTTTTTCCCCCTTGACTTGAGAAGCCCTCGTGTCATCCAAGGGTGTTTAAGCATGATTTTACTTTTATTCTTGCACGGGATATAAGGAAATGCTTCGTTATAACTATTTTTATATTTTGTTATAAACAAATCGTATGCCAAATTGGCATTTTCGCTATGGCAGGCCTCCAGTACTGGGTTCCAATCGGTTTCAGATAGACTAGCATGGAAGATCTTTTTTCTCTCCTCGTTAATTAGCCGACCGTCCCTCTGTGGAGTATTCTTGCAATTATGCATTTCTGGGTCAAAACTGGCTAAGACCGGGAAATGGTCGGATATGTCAGAGATAATAACCTTAGATTGAATAATATTAGACCATGCATTTGTAAATATATTATCGATCAGTGTTGACGAGTGAGCAGTAATTCTTGTGGGCCTTGTTATCGTGGGTAATAGATTATGAGTGGATAGTCCATCCAAAAACAAACTAGTTCCAAAGTGATTCTCTGCGCGAAGTAAATCAATGTTGAAATCACCCATAATAATTATTTGCTTATTCTTATGTGCTACTTTAGATAATATGAGCTCAAATTCATCGCAAAATTCCTCAAGGTTAGCACCGGGGGATCTATAAATGGTTGCCAATAAACATGTACCTTTCTTAAACAAAACATTAATAAATAGTCCTTCAAAAGTTTTGGGAGCAGGATTGTACGATGCCATGTCCAGTACTTGAAAAGAAATGCCCTCCCTTATTAGCAACCCAACCCCACCGCCTCCGCCGGTAGCTCTCGACCTGTGGACAAAGTGATAACCAGGTATGCTTATTTGTTCGGTCAAGTCAGCGTCGAGCCAGGTCTCCGTGAGAGCTAACACAGAGACAGGGAGCTGCACCAATAAGTCCTCAATGTCCGTTAACTTGTTCAATATACTTCTACAATTCAGGTGCATGACATCGAAGTGAGAGACGGCCTTTAGATTCACTGACATAGAGTCTGGTGTACAGTAAGGACTATCCCAAGTTAGACCTGCATAGAGGTTAGAGTCAGGATTTATATCACTATTATTTAAGAGAGGATGGTCATCAGAGTCATCAGTAAATACATCCAACATTGGTCCCTCACCTAGTTCAATGAGATAATCAGAGTTTATGCTATTGTCACATACAGTTGCCAGGAAATCGTTATTGCTTAGGATACAGTTAAATGGAAACAGATAAATTAAACAGCTTTCACACAACCAGGTTTCCATAGGTGCACATGATTTGCATTCCTCCATATAACACTTGAAGTGGCATTCATTCTTACACTCTACGCAAGTAATAGTCTTTGATAGTTCGTTTAAATTATGCAAATTATGCAAGCATAGACAACAGGTTCGTAACCTGTTGTTGGGCATACACTGCGGCCAACAGTGACCGTGTACACAACAACACGACAGCGACTTTCAATGATTAGCAATATCACAGAGGACTAAAACTAGATCAAAATTTTCTTCAGTGATGAACAAAGTAAATTATAGGTTAATATAAGTCGGACCATGCAATTTTGAGCATGTACAATCAGCGCGTAGGCCTGCTCCATTCGCCTTAATCGTGCATGATAATGGCAGCAACTTATTTAAGTGCAGCCAAGTGACATTAAGTAAATGTACTTGTGAGAAACTCAAGTTATATCATAATTTAATGTTCGTGAGTGGATAATGCATCCAAAAAACAAAAGTCTATAGGCTTCTCGACATTAAACCATTAATGCATGCAAGTTAAGTAAATGCGCCTTGTCTTCAAAGAGCAGTAGTAGCCAGACTCAAACAATTGACTATAGGCACCTCGACATTAAACCATTAATGCATGTAAATAAAATAAAATAAATGCGCCTTGACCATTAATGCATGTAAAATAAAATAAATGCGCCTTGTCTACAAACAGCTGTGGTAGCCAGACTCAAGCTAACGTCTATAGGCCTCTCGACATTAGACCATTAAAACCATTAATGCATGTAAATTAAATAAATGCGCCTTCGCTACAAAGAACAGTATACTTGCTAGTCTCAGACAAGGCAACAATGATCCACAACATAAAGAATAACAGAATTCAAAGAACAAATGCGCCTTGAGCACACGATGGAAGAAGTAGGGAGGCGAAACAGTCTCCCGCAGATCAGGGGAGAGAGACTCGCCATGCCCTCGTCAGGGCTGACAAGGCAAAAGGATCCTTTCATGACATGACATTCTCTAGATCCTCGACGGAGATGATCCTCTTTGGTTTGTCACCGATGTCGCCGGAGAGTCGGACAAATGTTATGCCGCCCCTTGTCCAGGCAGAGTGCAGTGACTTGTTCTTTACAAGTTGCCTGGCTCTGGCGAAGATTAGTGAATTCTGTTTTGTCAAGTGTTCGTTGATGAACACTGTACCCATCCCGGTCGAGTTCTTTAAGGTTTTGCGAGCAGAGAGGACCACATTTCTGATATGCCGACTAACAAATCGGACAACCACCGGACGATGTTTTATGTTGGATTTGCTGGATACTCGATACGCGTATGAAATATCCGTGTCTTTGACCGTCATGCCCAGATGGATGTTGCAGAGATTCAGTACCGACTGGATAGTTGAGTGGTCAGGAGACTGGAGATGACCAGATGGTTGTGTGTTGCCCGGTCCTGGCTCGTTCGCAGTTTCGGTCAGCCCGTAGATCATTAAATTGTCCTGTCTTGACTGGTTCTCAGCTCCATCCAACCTTGCCTTAAGAAGAACGTTGTCAGTCTCCAGTTTTGCAATCTGCTTAGCCTGCTTTTCGCAGTGCTTGGTAATTAGGGCCTCTGCCGATTTTGCAACCAGTCCCTCGAGTTTGGATGAGAATGTTTCTACGAATCCGTTAAATAGAGCCTCGACGGTTGGAGCAAGAATTTCTTTGAACTGTGTTTTGAGCAATTCGACTATTTTGGCGTCTTGAAGTACTTCATGCAAATCATCCACCTTGATTCCCTTTTTAGTCATGGTTGGTTATTTCCCCGTTTAGGCCTGGTAGTCGGGTAAAATATGCCGGGGATAAATCGTACTTGAACGGCGGAGAAATTAACGCGATACTCACTGGTCAAGGGGCGTATCAGGCTGTTGAGACACAAGGTAAACATTAGTCCAGTGTAGATTCCAAAAGTTTTAGTCCGTTTTTTTCGACAACGTTTCTGTTCTGGCTAAATAAATTTCTCAAGAGTATTCCTCAACATCAAACAACTTTGTTTAGACGGATTTACTAGAGCATTAAACTTTAGTCCGAGCGAAATTAGTGAAGTTTGATCATCGCTGCAGTCAGCTGCGTGTACTCAGCCCAGCGCCATCTATCGAAGATATTGATTCATAATCCATTCCACTCCAATCAAATATAACCAAATACTATAATCTACTCTATTCTTGTCTAATCCACTTCAAATCTCCTCCAATCCAAAGCAAACAAATCCAGTCTGATCTAATCTAAGTTTTGCAAAGATAATCTCATGTAATCCAATCTAATCTATTTATATAGCGCCGTTATCAGAAGCCACAGCGCGAGGTCCGTCGATTCACAGTCGATGAGTGACTTAAACAACATCCGTCTGTATTATAAGCGACAGAGAAAGTAATTCCTTTCTTTGGCCACCTCCAGTGGACGCTTCTCACCCTTCGATGTTTGTCTGTTGAGGGACGATGTGTCATAACGAAGATGATTAGCCTCTGCCTCCCTCCCTCCCAGAGCATGGCTTCGGACTGGCACCACCCGAGTATGGCAGTGAGTGGCTTAGTTAGAATTTGACCCCATTCAGGGGTCAGGGCCACCCGCGGAGATAGGGCGCCTGAGATAATCAGCAGAGCTCAGTAAACACAGGCTCAAATGACCACAGGAAGAATTGACAGACAGACAGACGACAGACAGACAGACAGAAAGATACAGAGAGACGAACAGAGACAGAGAGACAGTGGTGGAATGACATTCTGCAGCCTGGATGACAGGTATAGATGCCGTGGAACAACAGAGTCTACCCAGCCAGTCAGACCCCGACAGATACGCCCAGATGATTAGCTGGCTGCAATTTACTTACTTCAATACTACCTTCTGACATCAAGCAATTAAAACAACATAGTATACTGATTGGACGGATGAGACTGACTGAACGACTGACTGAACGACTGACTGAACGACTGACTGAACGACTGACTAACTGAACGACTGAACGACTGACTGAGTGACTGACTGACTGACTGAACGACTGACTGAACGAATGACTGAACGACTGACTGAACGACTGACTGACTGACTGTCTGAACGACTGACTGAACGACTGACTGAACGACTGACTGACTGAACGACTGACTGAACGACTGAACGACTGACTGACTGAACGACTGACTGAGTGACTGAACGACTGACTGACTGAACGACTGACTGACTGAACGACTGACTGAACGACTGACTGACTGAACGACTGCCTGATTAACTTACTGAATGTTTGAATAACTGACTGACTGACTGCCTCAGTGACTGACTGAACGACTGACTGAACGACTGACTGAACGACTGACTGAACGACTGACTGAACGACTGACTGACTGACTGAACGACTGACTGAACGACTGACTGAACGACTGACTGACTGAACGACTGCCTGATTAACTTACTGAATGTTTGAATAACTGACTGACTGAATGCCTCAGTGACTGACTGACTGAATGACTGAGTGAATGAATGAATGAATTAATAACTGAATAAATTAATTAATAACCGACCGACCGACCTACTGACTGACTGACTGACTGAATGACTTTCAAACGAGCGGCAGCTTATGCCTTTCGTCGGCCGCGAGCGTGGGAGGTAGGACAGACGAACGGATGGACGGGCGGACAGACGGACAGACTGACGGACGGATGGCTATAGGTGAAGCGAAGACGAGGAGGAGCTCTTGGCAGATGCAGAGCCATCGAGAGAAGGTGCCTCAAGTAATACGACCAGCAGTTGCTGTCTAGCTCTCGACTCGAATTGTCGTCTGATCCTCATTCGCAGACAGACAAAAGAATACAGGCAGGCAAACAGGTAGTCAGAGGCAGGCAGACAGGCAGAGGCAGGCAGGCAGACAGGCAGGCAGACAGACAGACAGACAGACAGACAGACAGACAGACAGACAAATGGACATGCTTCCAAATATTGCAGAAGAATCAAAGCAGACAGATGATACAGAGACGGACATATAGACAGAGGAAGAGAAAGAGCGACAGAAACAGTCAGTAAGACAGACAAACAGACAAAGACGTCAAGCGTGACGCCTGTCTTCTTCTTTCACGGGACTTGACTTCCGAATGTCAAACGGACGAACGAAGTTGCACTTGAATAAAAGATTCGCTAATTTACTTTTCGCATTACGTATCACGATTACGGCGCTATAGAAGCGTCTATAGGGTGTACGTTAGTTTAGAATGTGGCAACGGTGTAGGACCCTAAGGTTATCGATTCTTACGACACCAGGTGCGATTTACCTCTAAGCGATCATCTGGTTGACCTCATATTTACTTTTTGCTGTGTAAACTGACCTAGAAAAGAGCATCGCTGTCGGACATTATTCTTAGCGCCGACTGTTTGAGGAGTGAGTTTGTTTGACAATGCCTGAGTTCTTGAGTGTTCCGCTATACCTTTAGGCCGTGGACTAAATTTAATAGGCAGTTCTTACCACCGTATTTTTAGAACAGGCTATTATAGACTGGGCTATTTTTAGACTGGACTAGCTTTTATTTGAGCAGTGGACAATACATGCAGGCTAGACCAAACGAAAACTTTAGTCTAAGTCTAGACCGGACTATTTCTATACCGGGCTATTTTTAGACAGGGCTTTTAGACCGAGCTATTGTTAGACATTGTAAGTTCTCGGCTGCCTTGCATCATCGTTAGGCGTTGACACCGACACACAAAGCTTTTGATTGGTCCAGGATTTACGGAAGTCGATTGGAACGAACTGGGTGACCTCGTGACCTCTGCAGCGGCGAGCGTGTCATCGTTACGTGTGCGCAGGGGCGGAAAGCAAGAGATGAGAAGGGTGCCAAAAGGTGAGCTCTATATATATTACAGATCTACCTTTTACGCTGGAGTCAGAGTAGTCAGTAAGGTGCGCAATGGTCTACTGGTCAGCGCGTTGGACTGCCAATCGAGGTGTTAAGGGTTCAAATCTCCGTCAAGGCAGAAGTTTAATTCGAGAATTCTGCCCCAATTTGCTCTCCCTAGCCAACTGAGTTATAATTGTCAGTGGGAAGGTCAGAGGGAGAGGGAGAGGATTGACCACCCGCCCTCGTATGCCGAGGCTAAGAAAATGAGGTCGCTAACGCTTCGTGCTTATGGTTGCCTCTTTGGGGACTGCGCTTCTTCCTCTTCTAATGCAGTCTTTACACCAGAAATCTGTTTAAACGCTGTTACTGTGAGTCAAATCAAGAACCAACTTATACAGGTGGATTCATTTGGGATCCCAAGTCGTCCATCCGCTTGATATCATAGCAGAAAAATAACAATAACATGATGATGATGATGATGATGATGATGATGATGATGATGAGGAGGAGGAGGAGGAGGAGGACGAGGACGAGGAGGAGGAGGAGAAGGAGGAGGAAGAAGAAGAAACAGAAGAGGAGGAGAGATGGAGGCAGGAGGAGGGAAGAAAAAGAAGAGGATATATGGAGGTGGAGGAGGAAAAAGGAGAAGAGGAGGAGGAAGAAGAATTGCATGAGGAGGAAGAGGAAGAAGAACTAC
Organism: Allolobophora icterica; assembly: GCA_963556255.1. Classification (NCBI taxonomy): domain Eukaryota; kingdom Metazoa; phylum Annelida; class Clitellata; order Crassiclitellata; family Lumbricidae; genus Allolobophora; species Allolobophora icterica. The sequence continues at coordinate 58,787,368 of OY744603.1, read as the reverse complement.
AGGAGGAGGAAGATGAAGAATTGCAGAAGGAGGAAAGAGGAAAGAAGAAGAGGAGTAGAACGGGAGAAGGATGATGTAGAGGACGAGGAGGAAGAAAAAGAATTGGAAGAGGAGGAGGAGGAGGAGGAGGAAGAATCAGGAGAATAAGAAGAAGAACAGCCCAGAGAGGCAGCCATGGGCATAAAATATAACGACTTCATTTTTCATTGCCTCGGCTTATGAGGGCGGGTGGTCTCCCTTACCGTCTGATCTTCTCACTGACAGTGTAAGACAGTTTATGATAAAATACTCATTGTAATTTGTAACTGAGTTGGATAGGGGAGCAGGTGGGAAAAAATGTCGCAACAAATTTCTGCCCCGGCAGGGATTTGAATTTTGAACCCCGACCTCTAAGCTGACCTTCCAGCATGCTTACCATTAGACCACCGGTTGCTGAGGTCGTGTGTGCGCCTCAGCCGAACAATCCTTCCACTTCCGGACGATCCGCTGGAGCAGTTTCAATACAGGCTTATAAACATCGCAGTTACATTCACATCTCTGCCGTTACGTCCAGTTCTACCTTACCCTACCCCGTGCACATTGCCATTTGTTGAAAGGAATTCCTGTCAATTTACACGCCACGCATCTGGTTAGATGGAATTCCTCTGCAATGCCAAATAGATCAAAGTTTCTCATAATACATGTACATACATATATATATATGTTATATAAACTGTAATCCTATACATAAACAGATGAATATTTGTATATAGGCATGCCAAATATATATAACTACATATATATAATTATATATATAATATATGTTCTTGTGTGTGCATGTAGGTAAGTATGCATGAGTGAAAGTTATATATGGGTGCAGGGTCTAAGACTGAGGTTTGTTAAGCGGTGCAGTGATGAGATTGGTTTTTGTATCGTCTGACTAATAATAAGTTGGTTTTCTTCTTGCGTAAGTTGGATATTTTAGACGACTTCAAAAGGCAGCTGAACTGTAATAAATACTTTGGACTGTCTTAAAGTGACGTTTTCTGTGTATAATTATATATATATATATATATATATATATATATATATATATATATATATATATATATATATATATATGTGTGTGTGTGTGTGCTTGTGTGTGTGAATATGCGTGTATACATATGCATGCTTGCTGCATGTATGTATGCATATATGTATATATAGATGCATATATGTATGTATATGTATGCATGTATGTATGTGTATTATGTTGGTTTTGATATATGAATATGTATCTAGTGAGATATGCCATGTGACAATACAGTCTCAATGTTTGTCAGGGAAGTAACTAGCGTAGGGCTTAAGCCCTCTAAACGAAGCTGAAGCCCCTCCCCCCCCCAACAAATCAAGCCGTTGTATGCTTACGGCTAAAATTCGTATGAACACTGTACAAATGTTGCCATGCTCAAGGCTTAAGCCCCCCAAAAGAAAAATCCTAGTCACGTTGTTTATGTTTGTTTACTAGGATATCTGTCAATAGACCTGTCAATAGGCATGTGAAAGCCTCTCTAGGAAGTTCCTAGATGTTAACCCCTTTGACTATACGTGGACTGACGCGTAGCAACAGATGGACCAAAAGCCTATAATCCCTTGTGTACTTAATTTGTTTCTGAGTGTTTCTCGGCTGTTGTTCCATTAGACGCTTCATCATAGAAATCAGGGTTTATCTAAACGGTTCCATGGCAGCCGTTGCTGTCAAAACCAAGATTCAAACCCGTGCCTCGGTTAACGTCGACGAGTCATAATTGGCGAACTAATTATAGGTTTGATTAACAGGGAAGTTAATTAGTGTCTAGCAATATAAAATTCGCACTTACCAACAAAGGTATTGGATTGGGTTTGAGTGACCCCAGAGACGTTTGGGGTTACAACCGTTACACACACGCACAAACCTACACACATCCTTTCCCTGTTCTATTAAGTGAATGAAGAGGCTTTTCTAAACACTTCGTGTAGCACCTTTTGCTCCCTGTCAAAAGCGCAACATATATGGTAGAAATAACATATTCGTGTCCACTGACAAACCGCAGTAAGTAACATTGAAACATATGACAGTACAATCATCAAGATCTTATAGAACACACTTCTTGGCAGCCTGTTAGGCGCCCGCTTATTTTACAGCTCCCCAGGGAGTGGAAGACCGAGTCGACCTACAGGGAGTCTATGGGTATCGAACCGCGTCATTCACATCTTATGTTCTTTGAGCAAGAGTGTTACCATTCTTCTATCCCCTCCCCGAAAGATACATATCCTTTTGGGAACACTGTTAAGTCAGGTTTGGTGAGGTTAAAATCAGGCAGAGAAAGAAAGATAAGCTCAGGTAACTTGGGTATTGTAAGGTAAAGTAAGGTAAATCGGTGTAAGAGAATGGCAAGATAAGATGAGGCCAATTAAGGTAAAGTTCAATTATTATTAGCCGCCTCTGTAAACTTTAGTCCTCATGAGGCCGACAGATCATTCGACTGAAGCACATGAACGACCTAAGTAATCAAACGAACGGAAGTGATGCATTAATTCACTTGGTAAAGAACTGTTATATTCACAAGATGTACTGAGATTCGAACCAGGGCACAAAGGTTAAAGGTCGAGTGAAATTTAATGAGCGTCTTGCCGCCATGTTGTTTATAATTCAGGCAATTTGTTTCCATAAACAAACGTTGGATGGATTCGTCTGTTTAGATTGACCCAGCGTTTTATAACGTAACGGGATAGACGCACTGTAGCTTATGGGGCAGGCACAGAGTGTCTGTTTACTATAGAATATCAAGTGTGGCTTATGAATGAGGCACAAAGTGTCTGGTTTAATATGGCACATGGACTTTGTATGGTTTAGCATATAGCACACGAACTGTGACTTATGGGTCAAGCGTTAAATGTCCGGTTTAACAAAGAGCATCCACTGTGGCTTGTAGGTCAAGCACAGATTGTCTGCTTTAATATAGCGCACTGACAGTGGTTTATCACTCAGGCAAACTGTCTGGTTTAATATGGTACATGAACGGTGTATGGTTTAGTATAGCACATCGACTGAGGCTTATGGTTTAGGCGTAAAGCGTCTGGTTAAATATGGCACTATGGTCGTTTTTATACAGACACAAAGCTGTGTTCAACTGCTGTCTTATCTAATCTAATCTAATCTAATCTAATCCAATTTTAATCCATTGTATATCAATTCTATTCCATTCTATTCAAGTCTAGTCTATTTAATTTCTGTTCCATAATATCGTTTTCAGTTCTATTCTGTGCTTTTCTGTTCTATTCTGTTCTATTCTGTTCTATTCTGTTCTATTCAATTCTATTCTGTTTCGTTCAATGGAGTTCAATTATATTCTACTCTATTTTGCTATCTTCTGTTATATTCTGTTCTATTCAGTCTTATTCTTCGTTTAATATGTTGATGTGCAAGGCGTCAATTGATGGTCCATTGCAAGTGAAACAGAAGGAATTTAGTGAAGGCACTGACGACGATGACGATGATGACGATGACATGGGTCGTATACCTTTGTAAAATAATGAAGATGAAGAAAAAGATATTGATAGTGATGACGATAGTGATGTTTTTGACGATGATGATGACGAAGAAGACGAAGATGATAATGAACCTAATGAAGATGATGATGATGATGAGGATGATGATGATGATGATGATGATGATGATAATGATGATGATGATGATGATGATGATGATGAAGAGGAGGAGGAGGAGGAGGATGACGATAATGATAATGGTGAAAGTGACTACGGGGCTGATGCTGATGATGAGATCAAAATGATGATGATGGGGTGAAATGGCAATTACTCTGAATTAATTTATTTGGGGTTCATGATTTAGATGCTGAGGCACGTCTCTGAATAAGATTCTGATTGGAGGACCACTAGGGTCAACCGGTGCACTGAAAAGGTCAAATGACAATCACACGACTTGTTTAAATACAGGCGCTATATAACTGTTTTACCTTGACTTGACTTATACCATATCTTACCTTACTTTATTTATCTTGCCTTTTTGCTTTGTAGCATGTTTCGCCTTTCCTCTTCTGGCATTACCTTATCCTTATCTTTGCCTTATCTGGTCTTACCTTTCTCTTTACCTTACCTTATCTGGTTTTATCTCTCTTTTCAGCTTACCTCATCTGGTCTTACCTTTCTCTTTAGCTTATCTTATCTGGTCTTACCTTTCTCTTTACATTACCATTATATGGTCCTACCTTTCCCTTCACCTTACCTTATCTGGTTTTCTCTCTTTGCCTTACCTCATCTGGTCTTACCTTTTCCTTTGCCATACCTTATCTGGTCTTACCTTTCTCTTTACCTTATCCGGTCTTACCATTCTCTTCACCTTACCATATCTGGTTTATCTTTCTCTTTACCTTACTTTACCTTTCATTACATTCATTATCTTTCCTTAACTTTCTTTACCTTACTTCGCTTTACTTTGCTTTATTTTACTTTAAACAGGTTCAACCCTTTTCTGATTGCTTACCCTTAAGGGTGCCTTGCTTTTGCCAGGACTTGACAGGGTTTTGAGGGTCTGGTTGCATTATATGGGGGTTAAATGTTTGCATACATGGTGTTCGCCTACACGAGGGTAGGATTTGGGGTTCATTGCATATATAGGGTGAATAGTTCTTAGCGCTGCCAGAAAATGTGTTTCGGGCGGATAACAGATTTGAATAGGCGCCCCAGAAGGTCGGCCCCACAGGGGGGTTAGATGAAAGGGGCAATAATTATAATCGAACTACTATTTGCCGTTAGGGGCCATCCATATATTACGTACGCAAAAATCCGGGAATTTGGACCCCCCTGTTCGCAAGCGTACTTTCTTCCACACCCCCCCGCGTACGTACACTTGACGAAGACCAGCTGCAGAAGACCCCCCCCCCGAAGACCCCCCCAGAAGACCCCCCCGAAGACCAGCTGCAGAAAGTGTCTCGAAAGTCTGCACTTTAGGCCAGATTGAAGGATGAGTGAGGGCCAATATAGACAAATTATAGGTGTCTCGTTCACAGCACAGAATAACTGCACATGGCTTTTATATAATGTAATAAAATGCCATCGACTCTGTATTGTCATATATAGTCATAGGGCAATACAGAGTTATAAATAGGCTAATGTGGACGTCATAATTAGAAATTTATTTTGCGTACGTACACTTTTGTCCCCCCTCGCCCCCCCCCGTTCGCACCCGTACGCAAAATCGCCAAAATCCGACCCCCGACCCCCTCAGTGCGTACGTAATATGTGGACGGCCCCTTAGTTTCAAACGAGGGGCTAGGCAGAAAGAATGGGGCAAAAGGGGAATATAGAAAGACACAGACAGACAGACAGACAGACAGACAGACAGACAGACAGACAGACAGACAGACAGACAGACAGACAGACAGACAGAGGCAACAACAAACAGATGCAGAGGCAATGAGACAGAGGTAGACAGAGACAAAGACTCGGGGACGGAGAGACACAGTTAAAGACAGACAGAGGGAGGAAGGTTTGTCCGGATGGGAGGAGTGAAAAGGAGAGTTCACTATACTTGACCAGAGATTTAGCGACCAAGAAATACAGTGACAGCAATAGACAGAAGGAGACAGACAGACAGACAGACAGGCAGACAGACAGAGCATACTTTTCTTTGTCGTTTCTGTATGTCTGTCTGTATGTCTCTGTATTAATCTATGTCTGCCTCTCTACTATTCCATATGTCTATGTACGTATATTCGTCTATATATCTTTCTATTTGTATGACTCTGTGCATGTGTCTGTATACTTGCTGTCCGGTTGTTTGATGCATTGAGTCTTGCTTCGAGATCCTGACACCGATTGTGCATGGCAGCTTTACGCGCTTCGATTAAGGCCACGACCTTTCGTATCGAGCTCTATTAAGAAATCGATTGATCGATATGATTTTATCGCCGATAGATCGATAGGCAATTACGGAAAGCAAGACATAAATGGAAATTGGTATAGCGCCTATTTTATGTCTAGTTGATACGTAAGTATGTAAATATCTGACTATTTGTCAGAATCTCACAAGAGCTTACTATGTCTAATGTGACCGGAATTTTACCAGATATTTTGTGCCTGATTCCAAAGCTACATGCACTGAATTGTGTCTCGATAGGCCTATACTATGAACTTTTAACCTATATAGTTTGCTAAACAAACTACGTGAAAGCTCACAGTCAATGTATGTGTCATTGTAAAATTGGCCACCCATCTAATTAATTAGGTAATTAATTAGTTTATAATTAGTTAATTATCCATCACTGGTTTGCTTGTATTTGTTCGTTATTCCTGTTAACGCCTGTGTCATTGTATTTACCAGTTTTAAATTTGTCATCGTTTATCTTTGTCTGGTTTTATATTTAGGCCTACCTACTTAAAATAATTATTTATTCTGTCTACTCTTAACTATTTTTATATTTACTAATCTACGCTTTTCTATTTTTCTCTATTCGCTTCTTTTTAGGCATTTCTGTTTTAATCGTTTATATTTTTATTTCCAACGTAGGACATCATGCCGTATATTATTTTAAGATAGCTTATATTTCATTTGTTTTTTAAAGATCTAATCAACCCTAATCAGAGTCAGACATGACTTTCACACGTCGTTTATTAAGCGCCACTATCCTGGTGCTCATCTCCTTTGGACGACGTGACCTCATCCTCCGCTGTGTCCTCAGCAGTCCTCCTCATCCACCAGTCAGCCAAGGACATCACGAGGACGCAATTCGAACCTCGAACGCATCGAACCGCGTCGGACTGCGCTGCTCCAATGCCACGGTTAGCACATTCGACCGATTTTTCTGTCATAGGCCTATGGACTTCTGAATAGTAATTATTGGCACTTAAGTGGACTTCTGTATAGTAGTATTTGTTACTTATGTGGACTTCTGCGTATTAGTAACTGTTACTTCTTGGCCAAGTCGACTTCTTTTGTCGACATTATAGGTATTGCATCCATAGTATTTTTTACACTCGCTATTATAAAAATGTCGATGACAATATAAATGAGGACATTACGAGACATGGCACTAACGCTGAGAGGAGCAAAATACTTGACAAATGACAGAGGACAATGGAAAGCATTTATTCGTACCCATCGCCGTCAAATGGCTGGCCTCAGGAAGAGATAACGACGATTATAACTTATTATGACTTCTACATAGTAGTAACTACTACTTTCCTTTCACGTTGACTTCTTTAGCTAATAGCGTATCGGAATAATAGCAACAGTATTGTTCCAATTACTATTAAAATATGGATTTCTGCATACTAGTAATTGCAGTACATAGCCTGTGTCACGTCGGATGGACTCCTATTTCATAGTAACTTTTCTAATACTTCAAAGTAACATTTCTAATTGCCAGTAGTACTTTCTTTATGGACATCCAAGCAGTAGCAGTTGGAATTGTCCTGTCCATTTCTTTCCAAATGTAGACTTATTATGTGCAACAAAATTATATTCTCTGCTAGGCTATCACATCGCCACATACAGTTTTGCGTTTATTGCCTTTTCGAAGCAGTCCAATGCTACATCGGCAGAGCCGTTACTGTGAGAATCGTGATTGAAGGAAAGTGTGAAGAAGAAAGGGTGGAGGAGGAGGAGAATGAGAGAGGTATGGGTGGAAGAGGGATAGGGGAGGAGTGAGAGGGGCGGAGAGGAAGGAAGGGGAGCCTAACGATCGACGCTCTGATAAGAACCATCGCTTGGCGATGAGACTGTCGGACTTACGAGGTTTCCAAATGTCTATCGACATCTTTCTGTGAGATGTTAACGGGTCTCCTCTCCTCTCCTCCCCTCTACACTTCACTCTTCTCCTTTCCTCTTTAAGTCTGTGTGTAGAGTCCTGATGCTTTAGAATAACATTGCTGTCAAATATAGTATACCCCGTGATCGATCGAGTCAGTCGATCAAGTCGATCGAAACTCGACCAAGTCGAGTCGGTCGAAAAATCTTCGACTCGATCGACTTGCAAGTCGAGTCGATCATATGCTTTGACAAGTCGAGTCGATCGTTGTTTCCTCGACTCGACTCGACTATGACATATTTTCTTACTATTTTTTCGACTAAAAATATTTTCTTACTATTTTTTCGACTACTTCACAAAATGATCCACATGATGTGATGACGTAATGTTTTGCTTTGTAAACGCACAACTACCGTATTAACCTGATTTGAAGTTCAGTGCAAATTATGAGCCTTTGGTGATTTCCAGTCTTGTTGTCCTCGAGACCAAGGTCTTGGTCTCGAGTGCACTCGAGTTCGTTCTTAAAAGTCTTGGTCTTGGTCTTGAGGTCCAAGGTCTTGGTCTTGGTCTTGAGGTTCAAGGTCTTGGTCTTGGTCTTGGTCTTGAGGTTCAAAGTCTTGGTCTTGGTTTTGCAAGACCAAGTCCAAGACTTTTGTCAATATGAACAGTCATTAATTTTAAAAAACGGCAAGAATTTTAAAAATTTATCCAATAATTACTCATACAGTTATTGCTTTAGTATTTACACGGTGTGAATGAGGCTTCACTGTTGTTTTGGCCAATTATTTTGACTTCCGTTTATTTACCATGGAATGATTTCAAAACAGACTCACGATTTGTACATTTACATCCGGTTCTTGAAAAGCTGCTTTATGTGCTAGCGATTTCAGCACTTGTAGACCGTATTTTTTCACATGGCAGAATTTTATGAGGTCCCACAAGTCACGTCTTCGTCAGAAAATTCTGAGCAAATTGGTTTTTATAAAATTCAACAGGCATTTGGAATAACATTTCACATGAAGGACTTTTGTAAATACGAATTCGGAATTCTCTGCAGTCTGCATTTAAAGTTGTTTTGCTTGAATAAAATAAAAGACTCACGTTTTTATTAAAATAACGAGTAGTCCGATTGGACAATTTTTAGTAAAGAATAGAAGTCTGGATATGACTGTGATTTTTTTTAGTCTTGGTCTCGGTCTTGGTTTTGAGGTTCAAGGTCTTGGTCTTGGTCTTGGTCTTGGTCTTGAGGTTCAAGGTCTTGGTCTTGGTCTTGGTCTTGAGGTTCAAGGTCTTGGTCTTGGTCTTGAGGTTCAAGGTCTTGGTCTTGGTCTTGAGGTTCAATGTCTTGGTCTTGGTCTTGGTCTTGAGGTTCAAGGTCTTGGTCTTGGTCTTGGTCTTGAGGTTTAAGGTCTTGACAACAAGACTGGTGATTTCGTATACTGGAAGCTGCAGATACTCTTTTCACAGTTTTACGGTGAAAATGGAAAGATTAAGATGCGTTAAAATGCGCAAGTTCCAGGAAATTTCAGCTCTGTAGTCAGTTATAACGACGATCTCAAAACGTTCGAATGTCTATATGTTAGGACGGGACTGAATGCTTCGATTTTGGCCAAGAGCAGTGGCTCGGAAAGTGTTTAAAAGTTGAGTGAGCTAACCTCAGCCAAGTAGGCTTCAGGCCTAAGATGGATAGAATTATACATTTTATTCGATACAACCAATAAGAATATTTTGTTATTTTTTACAATCAGTGGAAAAGTTTATTATACATGGCCTACATATTCATGAAATGAGACGCATCTATAGCACAATAAGTCAATAACTACTGTAGCAAGCATCAAATACAAAGCGCCAGGCAAAAGTTGTGTGAGCATGCTTCTGCCTCAGCGCTACAGAGCCAAAATTTGTGTGAGCATTGGCACCTTTGGCGCCATGGCTTCCGGGCCATGGCCAAGAGATACAGTCGAAGTCGACAAAGTCGATCGTTTATTTGCCAAGTCGATCGAGTCGACGAGAGGTCGACTAGTCGACAAAGTCGATCGAGTCGATCGTCGGCCGAGCCAAGTCGATCGTAGCAGTTCGACTCGATCGATCACGGGGTATAAAATATAGGGCCTATTAAATGCTCTTAATAACTTATAGGCTACATCAAGACCCTTAAATTAAGTTAAGACCACTGGTTTAATGTGATATCAGAGAAGGCGAGTAGTTCCTTAAGCTAGCCCTGAGGCAGCCATGGTATGGTGTTAGCGACTTCATTTTCTTATCTTCCCACCGACAGTGTAGTGTACTCATTATAGCCGAGTTGGCTAGGGGATGTAGGTTGAGCAGAAATCTCGAACAAAACAATTCCGCACTGGCTGGGTTTTGAACCCTCGGCCTCTCGATTTAGAGTCTTGCACGCTAAACACTACGCTATTGAGCACCTCAATGTGATGTTAATTTGGTAGTTAATGATCATATTAACGTAATATTTATATGTCTACAATACAATGCATTACATTTGAAGGACGATTTGAAGGAAAGAAACAAATGGTATACCGACAGATAGATAATATAAATGAGGACATAACAAGGCTTGGACTAACACTGAGGGAAGCATTGGACTTGACAAATGATCGAGGACAATGGAGACCATTTATTGCTACCCATCGCCGGCAAATGGCTGGCGTCAGGAACTGATGATTGCTATGATGATGATGATGATGATGATGATGATGATGATGATGATGATGATGATGATGATGATGATGATGATGATGATGATGATGATGATGATGACAGTACTGTTGTTGTTGCTGATGATGATGATGATGATGACGACGACAACGAAAAATACAAGTGTGTATTTCCTGGTCTGATAGGAGGGTTCTGCGGCCGTCAATTCGTTCCTGTGGGTCGTCGAAGGTCGCCAGCGCCCCTCCTTCTTCTTCGGAACGATCCACGTTCCCTACACTCGCGTCTGGAATTCGATCCCTTCAAACGCCAAACACGCCTTCCTGCACTCTGACACCCTTCACCTTGAACTTGACCTCCTCGACCCGGCCACGATCACCGCCCTCCAGCGCTGCCAGCTCCTCCCGCACGGCAAATCCCTGGCCGACGTCATACCTCGCGCCCTCTACCGTCGACTCAAACAGCACCTTCACTACGTCCGTGCTAGCATGCCCTCCTGGCTGACCGCTGACCAGCGGGGTCAGGGCTTCTACGCTGACCACCTGTTCGACGCGCTGACCGGAAACTGGGAGCGGAAGCGTCCGATCTACGTCATGATGATGCTGAACTCGCTGAACGAGGGCGATATCCGGTTGCGCGGTACCCCCGTCCTCGACCTGTACCTGGCCCAAGAGGCGCAACGGCTGAAGAAGAGAAGGGGGGCGGTTGAGAAGGTCGAGGAACACTGCACGCCCCTCAATGAAATGAGTTTGTCACAGGTGAGTCTCGTGTTGGTCGGATGACTGTCTTCCTGCGCCTGTCTGTCTGTCTGTCTTCCCTCTTTCTTTCTCTGTGACTTTCCGTCTGTCTGCTTCGGCGTTTCTTTCTTCCTGTATTTTATATGGGTATGTTGTGTATGTATGTTGTGTATGTATGTTGTGTATGTATGTATGTATGTATGTATGTATGTATGTATGTATGTATGTATGTATGTATGTATGTATGTATGTATGTATGTATGTATGTATGTGTCTCGTCATCTATGCAGACCTCAAGAAGGCGCCGTATAATGTTAGGACGACCTGGGTTCAAATTCTGTGTGTCCGTGTGCGTGTCTGTCCACGTATACGTCTGTGTCTGTCTGTGATTTGTTCTTTGCCGAGTACAGACACACATTTTGCCGAGTACAGACACACATTTTGCCGAGTACAGACACACATAGACAGGCGTCTTTGTGTTTGATTGACTCGTTTCCGTCGGAGAGAGAAAGACAGAGACAGAGACCACCGAGACAGAGACAAAGACACAGAGAGAGACAGAGACAGATAGAGACGGAGAAAGAGAGAGAGAGAAAGAGAGAGAAACGGAGAGAGAGAGAGACAAAGACAGACAGAGACAGATAGAGATGGAAAGAGAGACAAAGACAGACAGAGACAGAGACAGATAGAGACGGAGAAAGAGAGAAAGAGAGAGAAACGGAGAAAGAGAGAGAGGCAGAGAGAGAGAGAGAGAGAGAGAGAGAGAGAGAGAGAGAGAGAGAGAGAGAGAGAGAGAGAGAGAGAGAGAGAGAGAGAGAGAGACTCGATATTCCTGTCCGGTCTGGAATGTGTCAGACGGTCGATACAAAGGCATTTGGTCGATGATAAAGACGTCTTTACTCCGCAGATATGTTTCTCTTCATCCCTCGTCGCGTCCTCTCTCCAATCCTCAAACCACCTCTTTCTCCTCCTCCTCCTCCTCCTCCTCCTCCTCCTCCTCCTCCTCCTCTGTCCCCCTTCTGTTCGTCCTCCACATACTTTTGTGCCTCTTTATTCATCCGTGTCTCCTTTTCCTCCTACTCCTTCTACTCCTCTTTCTACTCCTCCTCTGTCTTCTCGTCTTCTTGCTCCTCCTCCTCCTCGTATGTTCTGCTTGTCTTCCTCATCGTTATCTTCGTCATCCACAACACCACCACCACCTTCAACAAAATCAGCGCCATCAATCGTCATCACAATCATCATCATCATCATCATCATCATCATCATCATCATCATCATCATCATCATCATCATCATAACAATCATCATCATCACAATCGTCATCTTCATCATCATCATAACCACCACAATCATCTTCATCGTCATCATCAAACTTCTTCTTGATTCTCCCCTTTTCAGATTTTTTCTCCTCTTTTTCCTCGCCTTCCTTATCCTCTTCGTCCTCGTCCTCTTCCAATTCTTGTGTCAAGGATATTTCGGTCTTCACGTCTTAGTCTATCGCGTCCTTACTTATATCCACCCGCTGCGTTTGAAAGACGAACCCTGACTCTAATTGAACCCTCCTTGGATTCGAGCTACCTCCCTCCCTCCCTCCCTCCTTCCTGCTGTTCCTTATCCTCGCCATCATCTCCTGCAGCATCAACATCCTTAACTGCACCCACAGCAACTCAGTTTGACGCCATTAGCAGAGGGCATCACACCCCCCACCGTCACTGCCAACGACGACACCTACCTGCTTATCTATAATTCTATATCGTCTCTACCTATCGAGCATATATGTATAAGAAGTGTTTAGAATGTACTTATAAGTATAAGTATGTCCGTCGAATCGTCAATAACAGTATATATATATATATACATTTAGATATACACACATATATATATATATATACATATACATACATATTGTATATACACATACATAAACACTTACAAGTATACATACATATACATATAAGTATATGTAAATATAAATATAATTTCTAGTCCAGCCGCGTATACATTAAAATAACCTGTCAGTAATATGAAGAAGCAAACAACACCTGAAAGACAAACACACACGCGCGCAAGCAAGTCAATCAACTATATATATATATATATATATATATATATATATATATATATATATATATATATATATATATATATATATATAGTGGATCTACTATATGATATATACATACATAGATGGTTCTACAGTTATTTCCTGAACCGCACTCAAAAAGTTCTATGCAATGGTGTACTTTCAGAAAGTCGCTCAATCTTATATGGGGTACCACAGGGCTCCAATCTCGGGCCCTTACTATTTCTTGTATACATTAATGATCTAGCTACGATCTCAAAAACTCTTCACTTTATCCTATTTGCCGACGATACCAATATTTTTTATGCTCACCAGTCTTGGCAAACCCTAATGGATACCATAAATTCAGAATTAAAACTTGTAAACTATTGGTTCACGGCAAATAGGCTCACCCTCAACGTTGACAAAACCAACTTTATAATTTTTAAATCCCATAGGAAAATTACACCTATTTATATCACCCTGGAAATAGCGGGAACCCCCTTAGCCCAAGTTGAGTCTGCCAAATTCCTGGGTGTGATTGTTGATAGGCACCTATCTTGGAAAGAACACATTGATTTCATTGCACAAAAAATTGCGAAAAACATAGGCATCATAAAAAGGATCTCCTACCTACTTCCTGAGACTATCAGACTGAACCTTTACCTTTCCTTAGTCCTACCGTACTTAAGTTATTGTAATCTAATCTGGGCATCCACCTACGACTCCAGACTTAGTAAATTAATAATTCTTCAAAAAAGAGCAGTTAGAATGGTTGCCGGTGTCCCCACTGGCACCCATACTAGTCCAATTTTTACTAGACTTAACCTTCTGGACATAAAGCAACTTAGATCTTCACAGATAGGAAAGTTCCTCTACCTGTCTGAACATAACAGCCTACCAGCTTCATTTCAGAATTACTTTATAGCCGGCTCGCAGATTCACATCCATAATACTAGGAATGCTACCTCCCTCAGACCTACTAAAGCCCACACAAACATACGAGCATTTAGCATAAAAGTTTTCGGACCTAAATTATGGGCGAAGATTCCTCCAGACATTCGCCTCTCTCCAAATATTCATTTATTTAAGACCCGTTTGAAATCGTTCCTAATGAGTTCTGTCGCAATTGAACTTTAACATTGAACGCACGGGGTGTCGTTGCGCTGTGGGGTTCACGTGTGCGCACGTGGGCCACTTCTACTCCCATTTTTTTAACTCGCCAATGATTCTTATTCCTTTCTACTTTTCTTCACCGCTTTAGTTAGTTAGTTAAGCTTAGTAAGATAGTTAAGATTAGTTAAGCAGTTTTGATTTGCCTTACTTTCTTTCTCCTCCTTGGTTTCTTTCAAGACAGCCATACTGACCGTGCTACTTAATCCAGTAGGTGTCCCTGCCCAGCGGGAATTCTTCCCTTTGGGGCCACCTTTTGCCTCAACAGGCGTGACCTGCGAATAATTCTTGTTTTAATTGTTTTTGAAATTTTGGTTGTCATTACGTCTATTGAGATGCAATAAAATGTTTTGATTGATTGATTGATTGATATATACTGCCATGCAGTTTATATCCATGGCATGCATGTACCGTATAGATGCATATGTACGTGCATACACACAAACACACATACATACATTCATTCATACATACATACATACATACATACATACATACATACATACATACATACATACATACATACGTGATACATACATTTTTTAGTCGTCGCTTACATTTCTTAAGTCTATATATTCATATGCCCGACCTTGTAAGTTACGAAAATGCGCTATACAATTGCTCTGATACATTATAAATAAATAAAGAAATCTATGTGGAACTGTTCTTGTTCTTTCAGGTGCTGTTTGCTCTGAATCGAACCCTCTGGCAACAGGAGACGCGTCGTTTTGGCCACTCCTCATCCTCCTTCGACGACCCACAATCCTCATCGTCATCTTCATCGTCCTCATCCTCCTCTCTCTATACCTCCGACGATCTCGTCCACCAATACAACTGCGGAGACCTCAACCAAGTCCTCTTCAGTCGCGACTCAGCTCAGGTGCCAAACCTCGTAGATCCAAACCCATCCTCCTCCTCCTCCTCCTCCTCCTCCTCCTCAAGCGCCACTGCCTCTCCATCATCTGCATTCTCCTCATCCACATCTTCACCCTCTTCTTCAGTTTCCTCTTCCTCCTATTTATCCTCTTCTTTCCCTTCTTCCTCATCCTCCGTTTCTTCCGCCTATCTTCCCTCTTCTTCTTCCTCTTCTTCCTCATCCTCTTCTTCCTCCTCTTCGTCTTCCTCACCTTCCTCCTCCCCGTCGTCTTCTTCCTCCTCCTCCTCGTCTTCGTCATCC
This sequence comes from Allolobophora icterica, assembly GCA_963556255.1. NCBI lineage: Eukaryota > Metazoa > Annelida > Clitellata > Crassiclitellata > Lumbricidae > Allolobophora > Allolobophora icterica. The sequence goes on along the minus strand of OY744603.1, from coordinate 58,771,774 downwards.
ACTTCCTCGTCCTCCTCATCCTCTGATACGGCGCGGGAGATCGATGACTACTTTCGTGAGGAGCTGATCTACAGGAGGAACGAGAGGATCGCCGATCGAGTGGATCGCCTGCTGCGCCAGAATGCACGAACGTCATTCTTCTTCGCATTCGGAGCAGGTGATGCCGAAGATCATCATGGTCATGATTAAGATGATCATTGATCATAAGAAGAAGGCGATGATAGTGATTGTGACGATGGCGGTGGTTGTGATGAAATGGTGATCTGTTGGTGAGGACGATGATGGTAATTATGATGATGATGGTGTTGATGGTGGTGGTGGTGATAAGATGATGTCTTGGTGATGATTATGAAGATGATTACGATAAGTGTGATTGTGAATTTGGTGGTGGTGGTGGTGATGGTGATTCTAGAGATCACGAGTAACGTCATCACGATGATGATGTTCATCATCATAGTAGTGATAATGATGATAACAGTGATGATTATGAGGTGAAAGTGATGACCATGACTAACTGACTCACTCACTCAATGATTGCGCTGAAGAAACGAATGTTTAGTTTAATTGATGGTCGTAATGAGAGCGATCGGATTATGATAGGCTGATGATCGGTTGATGATCGGCTGATGATAGGCTGATGCTCAAGTGATGATCGGTTGGTGATCGTGTGATGATCGGCTGATGACTGATCAGTCATCAGCTGTTGCGTCGTCATTTTACGTAATGGAAATGTTTCTGTTGAACTGGACATCGTTAGGACACTTCTTGGGCGACCGATCCGTCATCGACTTACTGAGGAAGAAGGGATACAACATATCTCACACGCCACCTGGCGACATACTTGACTTCAGGTAACGACAGACAGTTCCTCGCATACAGACTTTCAATGGCACAAAGATAACAGAAACGCTAGAGTATTGTAGCTGACTCCCTCACTGCCCGTTCTCGGTATTACCAGTTCCAAGCTTGGATAAAGGAGAAGGCTATCACCTATGTTTTCTAGATTTATGCAGTAATCGGTGAAGATGAACAGCGAATTGTGCCTGAATCGTGTATAACTTTCTTTTTCTTATTATAATATGCTAATTCAAAGAGTATCACGAACTCTGTGAATGTCGAGAAAACGCATGATGGTATAGTTCAGGGATATTTCAAAAAAAAAATCGACCTCACGGAGAACTTGAAAATTTGAGCGGAGCTAGCAGTGGCGTCGCCGCCTATATTTGTGGTACTGCTTTTGACGTAGGCCCTACCACTTTAAGGTGGCACGGCAACATTATACTTTTGCATTACGGCCTGTTAAAAGCTTCCGTCCCCCAGACCCTCTAATTTGCGGTACTACTTTTCAAATCGTGGCGACGCCTCTGGCAACTATAGAGGCACGAAAAGTATTACAATTCGGAAGGCAGTGACGATATATGATTTTTGCCATATCGGTTTCCGTGGTGATCCAAGGTGCCTCATGCTCTTTGCATTCTGAAACTACTGACAGTGATCTAAGTGAGAGGAGGAGATGAAGGTGGAATGCAGTAAGGTAAGGTTGTTGTCAAAGGCCATGGCAGCCACAAGATTTCTTTTGACACACTGCAATCTCCTCCAGCTTCAGTTTCGTAGATCTAAGACGGGCTTGTGCAACCTTTTCGTTAATGTCGGCCGCATTACAGGTACAGATTCTCATCACGGCGGCCAAGATATCTGCTATAAGGTTATTTTAAAAATATATAGTCATGAGATAACATGTTTATTTATAAAGAGTGGAGACGTCTAAAATAAATATGTTTACTGCTACGAATATGTGTTTGTGACCCCATTTCCTTATCCAAACACGTCAGTACCGTTTCTTTTCTTTTCCCGCACAAAATTCATAAAATGGTCAATACATTATAATTAGAGCACATTGTGTTCACGGCCACCAATTCTCGCTTTCAAGGCCGCAGGCGCAGTTTGCGCGCCGCTCTAGCATATGAGGGTGTGGCCAAGCATGAGGGCGTGGCCAACCATAAGAGGTGTGGCCAACCATAAGAGGTGTGGCCAAGCAGATGAGGGTGTAGCGAAGCATAAGAGGGAGTGGCCAAGCATAAGAGGGTGTGGCCAAGCAGATGAGGGTGTAGTCAAGCCTCTTCCTTCGACTGCTCATGAGCACCATCAGCGCAATCATACTGTAGTTGGGTTCGTTAGGGGCCGCAATTGCAGCAGAAATCTCTAAACCTGCATCTTTTTGCCTGTTTTGGCTTTCGGTGACAGAGCACAACGGTAACCATATAGTGTGTATATCTTAGGGAGATTCTATTTAGCGAAGCTGTGTGTTAACGAAGTCGATTAGCGTCGCCACTAACTGGTTAGCTGTTGGGCGAAAGTTCTAGTCGCTGCTTGGGCTAAACTCGATTAACAATTAATAGAAAGAATGTTTCACTTTCCAGCATGAACATCGTCGAAGACACTTCCGCTTTTCTCGGGTCACATGACGCCGCAGTTGTTCCGGTTCTTGCGGGCGATGAAACGTCATCTGGTGATCGAGAGACCAGGCGAGTTTTCTCATCTAATTTTAAGCCAAACGTTAATCAAAACTATAGTTTAGTAATGCTGCTTCTTACAGTAGGCCTAATAAAAATTAATGGTTTCAGTCAATAGGATTGTTTTTTCTCATTATTTTAACAAGTATAGGTCTCCAAAGTAATGTGAACAAATTTATAGCCTCATCGCTTGATTTATTAAGTTATTTACGAAACTTGCTGCCAAGACTAGAATCTAAACCTTAAATCTTTCAGGCAAAAGTATGCAATTCCCGTAGGGAGATGAAACGCTGTGTAGGCCTATATTAATCGTAGGCAGAGGAGGCGCCAGACACTTTTTGTAACAAGGGCATAGCCAGGGCAGTCATACTAGTAGCCAGGGCAGTCATACAAGTAACCAGTGCAGAGGGCGAATTACGGAGAGCGCTGTAGCGCGAGTGCAAATGGTGACCATATATGATCGCGCTACCGCGCTTGCCATAAATCGCCCCCAGCACTATTATATTTTCTATAGTCAGAAGGTCAGATGGGCGAAGCCCCCGGAAGCTGAACGCTTTTTGACATTTGTATAGCAAATTTTAACATTTCAGTGAACTAAGTGAATTTATATCTCAGGATATAACAAATACGCCCGAACAAATTCTGGACAGGGCAAAAATTCTGGCAGGGCATCGACCAGGGCAAAGGCTTTTTTACCAGGGCATTTGCCCTGGCGCGCCCTGGTGTAGCGCCGCCTCTGATCGTAGGTAGGCCCTATCTTATTGGATTTTCAAAACCGGAAGGTGTGGCCAACGAGGCCAAACTTACAAACAAAAGGCGGGTTTAAATATGTAAATGTCAAGCGTAGTTTTAATTGGCTTATGAAAACAGAAGGCGGTACTTTAAAGACTTTAAAAACTGCGTCTTACTCGTAAGCCAGTAATATTTTTAGATTCGGTTGTTATAAATCTGGATTCCTTCACAAATCCATTTCAGATCTCTATTGCTAATTTAACTGCTGATTTATATTTTAGACTGAAGCCTAGAGTAAGGCATGATCGCCGTAAGGCTGGTCATCGTAATTGGCTGCAGGGTGTTACTGACCCCGCCTCCGCTTATGACAGACATCGTCATTGGCTGCTGCCAGGCACAGACCCCGCACCCGTCACTGACAGCTTACACTTGAAGCGTTCCCAGTTCAACGATCTCTGGATTCGACTTGATAACGCCAAGTCAGTCACTACAACTCCCAATATTAACATATATCATCATCATCGTCATCGTCATCGTCATCGTCATCGTCATCGTCATCATCATCATCATCATCATCATCATCATCATCATCATCATCATCATCATCATCATCATCATCATCAGTATGATCACTTGTTCCATAATCCACAATCCTGCCCTGCTATTCTCAGGCTGTGCAGATCCTGTTCGGCCCAATCCTTGATGTCATCCGTTCAATCACTGTTAGGTCTTCCTCGTCGCCTTTTCCATTCATTGTTCCCCATCATCAGATTTTTCTTTTTCTTTTGTCGTCCATTCTACATAATACATGCCCAATTAGACCTAATTTCCTTCTCATTCTTGTTTGTATTAACATACATTACTGATACTTAAATCACTGCATTGGCTACCCATCGAAAAGCGAATAACTTTTAAAACGATCTCTGGATTTGGGCTATGTGTAAACAACACTCCACTTTTCAGTCATCCTTATTATCTGAAGTCTTTTCCGGCTCAAAGACCTGTCTGTACTCAGCCAGGTCCTGACTTTCTCAATCTGACTATTCGTTGCCAAGGACAGCTCCCGGTAGGCGCGCCTTGTCTGTTGATGGCCCTTGACTCCGGAACTCCTTTCCGGCAAATGTTTGCTCTGCAAGGTCTGTTCTGGCCTTCAGATTTCAACTAGAAACTCATCTTTTCCCGGACTCTTTAGGCTGTTTCCGTCTCTTATCGGACTCTCTTCTTGATTTTCGACTGGTCTCACCATGGAATTGGGCTTCCACAACTTTTATCTGGGCAGCGACCATCGACTGATGTAGGCCCTACTGAGCATTAAACAGTGGCGCTATAGGAAGTTCTTAGATTAGATCGATTAAATGTAATCGTAAATTTACATAGCGCCATCGAGCCCCTCAGCAACGTTGTATAAGCCCTGCCGACTTGCATAAGCCACGAAACATGCCGATAATGATGACGATGACGACGATGATTGTCATCAAGGCAATGACGATAATAAAGTGATGACTACTGCTCTACAGATTTGACATGGGCGGTTTCCTACGTCACCAAGTGGCGCCATCTAGTCAGCGTTCCGGTTCTATCACCATGACAACCTCATCGAGTTCATCCTGTGCTACCTCATCGTCGTCGTCAATGGTTACCGTTGCCATGGTTCTACTTGCGATTGTTGCTCGTCTTTCAGTGACGTGAAGGATTTGTGTAATCATACTGAATAAAGCTATCTACCTCCAGACTGAAATGAGGCTTGGCGCGAATTCGAGGCCGTAGTCGATTAACTGCATTATGTTAAACTGAATAATAATTATTAATAATAATAACAATAGCAATAAGCCGCGAATAACGTGGAGGCTGACCATTGCCTTCTATAGTATGGCCTGAGGAAAACGATGCGTGACGTTACGCCTATCTATAAATGGAAAAACTATTAAATTGCGGATTGGACACCCGTCGTCATGGAAACGTTAGCGTCACGAAACTAATAATGGAAGATGACGCAGTTTTACAATTGTAGTCTATTTAATTTTATAGAAATTGAATTTTTATTTGGTATTTTGGTTTCTTAAAAACCGATGTTTTCTGTCAAATCCTATCATTTACATAATTATTTATTGCTTGCGCGTTTCTGTACTGCGCGTTTCTGTACTGCAGTTAAATAAATTTATCACAAATTTAAATTGATATATCTGTCTATCAAATTTAATACCTAAATATAGAACTAGGACTAATTACAAGTAGGCCTATTATTTAATCCCTAATTATAGAACTATTGGACTAATTTAGTAATGCGGATGACACGGATATCTCTTCATTTATGGTCAATCAACTTCACTGGCTCCCTCTCCTAGCCCGCATTCAATTTAAAATTCTTGTTCTTGTCCTTAAGCCTAAACTGGGTACCACTCCCAAATATCTCAGGGACCTCATCCCCCTCTTTCTGCAGTTTCTCACCGACATCTCCGCTTTCGCGACCGGCATGTCCTCTTTGTTCCGCGTTCCAGGACCACTCTAGCTCAAACTCGATCTTTTGCAAACAAAGGGCCCTCCCTGAGGAATGCCCTTCATCGAGTAACTTTATTTTTTCGATCTCTTCCTACACACCTTTCCAATTTCCATGCTTAAAATCTTTTTCTTCTCTCGAAGCTTTCGCACTGGGAGCGCTGCTGAGTGGCCTCAGCTGTGAGTGGCGCTATACACATCTCCATATACGATACGAATCGAACGATACATCGTCTTAGTGGCTACATTGTCAAAAGAATTGCAAAAGATTGTGAGACCAGTCGAGAATACGACAAAAGAATACGGAATGCTGATCAACGCGGCATTGAAAGACGAAGGTAATGACGAACAAAGAGGAAATTCTCGAGATAAAAGTGGACGCCGGAGGACTGGGTCAGGTCAAATCCTTTGTGTATAGGCCTACTTGGGAGCAGAGTAACTGAAGAGGCGGAGTATGCTCACGATGTTAAGTCAAGGCTGGCCATGGGAATAGCGGTCATGGGCCACTCATGGCTAGAACAAGTCAGTCCATAATGACATCAAATCACGGATGATTAGGGCACTGGACCACTGGTATGGCCGACCGCAACATACGGATGCAAGGCCTGGACACTATAGGCCTATAAGAAAGAAGAAGAAAAACGCAGTCAGGCGTTCGAGCACAAATGCGTCAGAAAGTTGTTAACAATCCTCTGGACAAAAAGGATGACCACCGAACAACTATATATTATATATAACTATACACTATACAGCTATAGCGAGGACCAAGAGCGAACTGCTGAACCACGTCCGAACCCGCAGCTACGTTACTTTGGACATATCATGAGGCACACGAGAGAAAACGTTGAAGGCAGCCTGATGACGGGTCTCGTAGAAGGGGTTCGCAACCGCGGAAGACAGAGAATATCCTGGATTGACAATGACATCATCATGATATGGACTGGGTTATCAGGAACCAGCCTAATGAAAGCAGTACGATGTACGAGACAAACACCACTCGGCATTGCAACGTTGATCCAATCCTGCAGCCTACTATCGCAAAGCGACGACGGCGATAGGACATGACATGACATGGACGAATTTAGGAAGCGATTTAACCAGTATTTTGTAATTGGGCAAAGAAAGAAACATTAGCGGTTCATAGCCAGGGTGCCACGCATTGTCAGAAGGTTAAAAGAAATTTCGAACAGAGGTTTAACGGGACAGGAAACGGGTTTTTCGAAGGTAGAACACGGTCCGATTGGTTAGAGCGCTTGCCTTGCTATGTGGAGAGTACGGATTCGTGCCTCCTTCTCCCTTTACACGCGTACTGTGTATATAGGGAATTCCGAGTCAGGCGCCCTGTACTTTAAAATGTTCCGCACCATCGATTGATGCTTGGTCATTAGACAGTGGCGCTTAATAAATGCATGATAATAATGATAGTAGTAATAATAATAAACAGTATGAGACTGGTTTCATGCACTTTCCATAACAACGGAAGGATTGCGGATGTCAGAGGAGGTGCAATAGAATATCAGGTGGCATCCGGCTGGGAACTGCGTTATTTGAACGACTACCATGTATACGCTCATAAATGCGTGTCCAAGTTAATTAGCATGTGAAAGAGCAATACATGCACTGTAGATGCAGGCTGAAGGGTGCGAAGAGGCGTCAAGCACTCAGTATCGAAAAGGTCAGCGGTTTTCAAACTTTATTTTTTATTGTACCACCAAGTAAAAAATCGAATGTCGGCGTACCACCGGCAAAGGTCAGAGCAAAAACAACAGGCGAGGGCGAATCCTCTTGCAATTGTTGTTGAACCGTATTTAAACAAATTTAAAAATTATATATAATTTTAACAATGTAAGTTTATTAATCTTTTTGAATTTTTACGCGTACCACTTAGCGACACCTGGCGTATCCTACCACCAGGGGTACCGCGTCGGGGCGTCTAGATCGCTCGAAGTCATTTGAGCAACTTTCCCTCCTCTCCCTTTCTTCCTCTACCCCTTCCCCCATTAAGGATGGCATACAAACTGAGATCTCTCCCCCATTTCTTGGAAGGAGCATTTGCTCCAAAGTTTCCATGGTGTAGACGCCCCTGGTGGTACGCGTACCACCGTTTTAAAACCGCTGCAATAGAATCAGCTGACATCCGGTTGGGAACTGCGTTATTTGAACGACAAATATGTAGGTCCTTAAATGCGGCTTGATAGTAGAACCCAACATATTCTCACGCATCAAAAGAGCAGGAAGGCAACAACGGCATGATCGATGACGTGATTTGGCGGGCTTTCACTAGAGCCAAAATCCCAGCTATCAAAGATCCCAATGACGTCTCCAGATTTGAACTGATTACTAGAATCGAGATGTGATTGTTAGAATCATGAAGTGATTGCTAGAATCGAGAACTGATTGCTAGAATCGAGAACTGATTGTTAAAAATTGAACTGATTGTTGGAACCGTGCACTGATTGCTAGAATCGAGATCTGATTGCTAGAATCAAGAACTGATTGCCGATTACTGGAATCACGATCTGATGGCTAGAATCACGAACTGATTGCTAGAATCATGAACTGATTGCTAGAATCGAGAACTGATTGCTAGAATCGAGAACTGATTGCCAGAATCATAAACTGATTGCTAGAATCAAGAACATATTCCTAAAATCATGAAATGATTGCTAGAATGGAGAACTGATTACTAGAATGGAGAACTGTTTGCTAGAATCATGAACTGATTGCTAAAATCATGAACTAATTGCTAGAATCGAGAACTGATTGCTAGAACCTAGAACTGATTGCTAGAATCGAGAACTGATTAATGAAATCATGTTCTGATGGCTAGAATCATGATCTATTTGCTAATATCATGAACTATTGCTAAAATCCAAAAATGATTGCTAGAATTGAAATCTGATTGTTAAAATCATGAACTGATTGCTAGAATCGAGAACTGATTGCTAGAATCATGAACTGATTGCTAGAATCATGATCTTATTGCTAAAATCATGAACTGATTCCTAGAATCATGAAATGAATGCTAGAATGGAGAACTGATTGCTAGAATCAAGAACTGATTGCTAGAATCGAGAACTGATTGCTAGAATAGAGAACCGATTGCTAGAATCGAGAACTGATTGCTAGAATCATGAACTGATTGCCAGAATCGAGAACTGTTTTCTAGAATCAAGAACTGATTGCTAGAATCATGCACTAATTGCTAGAATTGAGAACTGCTTGCTAGAATAGAGAACCGATTGCTAGAATCGAGAACTGATTGCTAGAATCATGAACTGATGCTAGAATCATGATCTGAATGCTAGAATCATGAACTGATTGCTATACTTATGAACTGATTGCTAGAATCGAGAACTGATTGCTAGAATCAAGAACTGATTGCTAGAATCGAGAACTGATTACTGAAATCATGTTCTGATGGCTTGAATCATGATCTTATTGCTAAAATCATGAACTGATTGCTAGAATCATGATCTGAATGCTAGAATAATGATATGATTGCTAGAATCATGAAGTGATTGCTAGAATCATGAACTGATTGCAAGACACATGAACTGATTGCTAGAATGGAGAACTGATTGCTAGAATCATACACTTATTGCTAGAATCAAGAACTGATTGCTAGAATCGAGAACTGATTGCTAGAATGATGAACTGATTGCTAGATTCATGAAATGATTGCTAGAATTGAGAACTGATTGCTAGAATCGAATGGATTGCTAGAATCATGAAATGATTGCTGGAATCATGACCCTGATTGCTCAAAACATGAAACCTAAGCTCAAAAATGACATAAAGAGCTCCATAGAAAACAGAAACCTATTTTCCAAATACCTGTTGATCTTCTTTTGGTTTCATGTTCACTTGGCTTTGATGATGGCCTTTTGATTTTGGCTTCTTTGATACTTTTGTCTGCCGAAACAAAAACTTTAGCCTCTTCAGTGAAAAAGACATGAAACAGACAAGTTTTAGTTTGAAAATGCCTTTTGATCTTCTGCTCTGTACTTCTGGCCTTTACTTCGGTGTTGACCTTACTATGTAATATGTCTGTTGAATGCTGTCACTGCTAAATTGACATCCAGATATGAAACACATGAATCTTTGAGATCTAATTTCAGTATAACCTTGCTTTGTTGATGGCTTCACTCTGACGACTTCTGTGCAATGCTGGCGTTGTCTTGATTCTGACTTCTTTATGCTTTTGCGTGTTTCTTCTTCTGCTGAAAATAAATTTAACCCCTAAGGTTACAGTGGCATGAACAGAAGAATCTTAACTAGAGAATAATAATTGCTGGTCTTCTCTGGTCTTTGACGTTATTATTGTCTAAGACTCTTCGCTTTGCTTTAATGTCGGATTTCACCAATTTTATTTATCTGTTGAGAAAACTTTTGCCATAAGGCTGACATACAATGATACAGACACAAAATAAATATTAATTTGAAAATACCTGTTGTTCATCTGGTTTAGAATTCTGTCTGAGTCTTGTTAGATGCCTGCGTCCTTTTCATTTTACTTACTGAAAACTAAATTCTTGCCCCTACAATGACAAATATATCAGAAAAATCTTCTTTTCAAAACACCTGTTGAATCTCGTGGATCTCCTGTTTACTGGTGTAATGAACACTGCTCTGATGATGGTTTGGATTCAGTGCATGCTTTCTTGTTGGATAAATAATGATCGTATCGGCTTAAGAAATACTTCTCACGTATTGTGTTATACAGCTGTGAAATAGAGAAAACTTCATATGAAAATGTCGTTGGCATCATCTTCAATCAGTTGTGCTTAGGTAGTCTGCTTTAAAATTGCCTTCTATTAGGTTTTTCTTTTCTGAAGAACATGCACACCTAAAAGGACTTTCCGATAAAAATCGAGAAATGTGAATTTAAAAAATCTTCTTCTCTGGACTCTCCTGATGGCTTGCTTTAATGTTGGTTTTCTTGGTAATTTGTATATTTTATATTGCTGAAAAAAATTGTCATAACCTATAATGACATGGATCCAGGTAGAGTATTTTAATGTTAAATACCTGCCAATCTTCTCTGGGCTTGATGATAGCTTAGTTATTTGGCATTCTTGGTATTTTGTTTATCTGCTGAAAAACTTTATCATTCAAACACATTCAACATATGAGACACAAACCATAATTTGAGAATTAGCTGCAATCTTCTATGGGCTTTGACGAAGGCTTTGTTGTGATTTTGGTCTTCTTGGTTTCTGTGTTTATCCGCTGAAAAAGTTTAAAATTAATTAAAATGACACAAATAGGGCCTATATAAAACAAAGAAATCTCAATTTGAAAATTACCTGCCAATCTTCTCTGGGCTTTGAGGAAGGCTTTGTTGTGATTTTGGTCTTCTTGGTGTCTGTGTTATCTGCTGAAAATCTTTAAGTTAATTGAAATGACTCAAACATACATTTAAAAACAAAAAAAATTCTTAATTTGAACATTACGTACCAATCTTCCCTGGGCTTTGATGGCTTTGTTGTGACTTTGGTCTTCTTGGTTTTTGTATTTTGCTGAAAAAACATTAATCATTAAAACGCATTCAATATGAGACAAAGAAACCATAAAAATATACCTGCCAATCTCCCTGGGCTTTGACGAAGATTTTTTGTGATTTTGGTCATTTTGGATTTGAGTTTATCTAACTGAATTTCATCGTTAAAACGATTTCGATATGAGACATAAATCTTAAAATGAATAATATCTGCCATTTCCCTCTGATTATGGCTTTCTTACGGTTTTGGTCTTCTTGGGTTTTGTATTTATCTGCTGGAAAACTTTCATCACTAAAACAGCTTGAATATATGAGACACAAAAACCTTAATTTGAGAAATAGCTGCGAATTTTCTCAGGGCTTTGATTATGCCTTTGTTGTGAATTTGGCCTTCTTGGTGTTTGTATTCACCTTCTGAAAAACTGTCATCATTAAATAGCTCCAGTATAAAAGACAGATAATGATGATGAGTTCTCTGCCCGAAGGCAGGTTCATTGGCTTTATGCCACCCGAGGATGAGATGAGTGAGGTGGTTTCCCGTTGCCTTCCTTACAGACAATTGTGGGTGAGCAACTTGTCCAAGGTAGCTACGCAGTGGCTTGAGGTAGATTCGAACCTGCGACCCTCCGGTTACAAGGCACAGAACATACCAATACACCACCGCGTCCCACTATATAAGACAGAAAAACCGTAATTTGAAAAATACCTGTCAATCTTCTCCGCGTTTTGAGGAAGGCTTTGCTGTGAGGTTGGTTTACTAGGTATTTTACAGGCATTTATCTGCTGAAAAACTTTCATAATTAAAACAATTTCAGTATTTGACAGAGAAATCTTGATTTGAATAATACTTACCAATTTTCCCTGGGCTTTGTATTTATCTACTGAAATACTTTCATCATTAAAACAGTTTCAGTATGAAAGACAGAAAATCCTTAATTTGAAAAATACCTTTCAATCTTCTCTGGGCTTTGATTGATGATGGCTCTGTGGAGATGTTGGCCTTCCAAGGGTTTCTGTTTACCTCCTAAAAATTCAGTATTAAATGACTTCAATATATGAGCCAGAAAAATCTGAATTCCAAAATTGCGTAAAACTGTAGTTTACGTTGCATAATTGATAGTGGTTGGAAATCCGAAGTTTACGTTGCTAAATTATATCTGCAAAGTACATCCATAATTGACTTTGCTAATTTATTTTTGCATGTACATGTACATTAACATTTCTTGTACATTAACATGTACATTTTGAGGTAGATGGAGAGGAGATAGAGGTGGTATCAAGCTTCTGTTTCTTGGGGGCCATGATGGAGAGTGAAGGTGGATGCGAACGAGAAATACGACGGAGAATTACATTGGGGAAGACGGCAACGCAGGGACTGGAAAAAATATGGAAGGACAAATCAGTGAGTTTGGGAACGAAGACAAGAATTGTTAAAGCAATGATCTTACCAGTGGTGCTTTACGGATGCGAAACATGGACAAAAACCAAGGCATTGGAGAAGAAAATTGAGGCATGTGAAATGTGGATCTGGAGGAAAATGTTGAGGGTTTCTTGGACTGAGAAGAGAACTAACGAGGATATCCTGGAAGAAATAGGACACTGGAGAGGGAGTTTGACGTTGGGGCAGAGAGCGTCCAGGCAGAAGATGTCATACTTTGGACACGTGATGCGTGCAGATGGGCTGGAAAAGGAGATGATGTTGGCGTGTGGGGAGGGCAGAAGGAGGAGAGGACGACCAAGGAGGAGATGGATGGACGAGATACAGGAGGCATTGAAGATGAACATCTCGGAGCTGAGAGAGGCAACGAGAAATCGGAGCACATGGAGAAGGTTGACCATGACAGTCGCTAGGATTCAACGAATCGACAGCACAAGGTGACAAGGTGATGTACATTAAACGTATTTAAAGTTCTATCGCAATATACATACATACATACATGCATACATACATACATGCACACATACATAAATGCATACATACATGCATGCATACATACATGCATGCAATGCATGTATGTATGTATGCATGTATGTATGCATGTATGTATATATTGTATATATAGATGCATGTAATGCATGTATGTATGTATGCATTAGGGTGTTTTTATGATGCACATGATTTTTTTAACTCAAAGATCTTTTAACGGCCAGGTCGAATTATCATGCCAATTAGCGTATAAACGCCATATCCGAAATTATATCGCGATAGCTGAACATTTAGGACTGGCGCAAGGCGACTGAAATTAGGAACCCGGTGACCTGTCTCGGTTTGGCCAACATTTTAGACGTTATGATGTCTGTTCTTCGTGTTTTCGATCTTCAACATAGTTATAGTAATTAATTAAGCTATTGTGGCTTTCTAGAGGAGACACCTGGTGCTACATCAATAGCATGGTATTTAACGCGAGTGGTTGTCTCCCTTTGATCCCCGAATGAGTTTGTGCCAATCAGATAATGTCGTGGTTTCCGATCGGAGCAATCTGTCTACAATAATAATTCCCTCGCCCATGACGATATCGTGCAAGCATGGCGGTAGCGACGGAGGTTTCTCTGTTGGCAACATCATCTGAGGAAGAGGCGTCATCAAATAGCTCAGAAAGAGAACCAGAACCTTCAACGTCAGCTGGACCACCAAAGCGGCGAAAGGGAACAATCTCTGTAGTTACCCGTGATGTTGCAGCAGCTCTAGATCGTACCAAAACCAGTAGCAGGAATGCCTCTCACATTTTCTATGCTATCGCTGCATCCAATCTATATGCAGCACCAGCTGGTGAGCTGATCATCAGTCCTTCTGCTATCCATCGAGCAAGGAAGGATAACCGTGCAGCCCTAGCAGCTGAGATTCGTGAATCTTTCGATCCGAAGGTTCCCCTTACTATCCACTGGGACGCCAAGATCATGCCAGATTTTACAGAAACTGGACGAGTGTGCGTTGATCGTCTTCCAATAATGGTGTCTGGTAAGGATGTGACCAAACTATTGGCCATCCCCAAACTCCAATCCGGGACTGCTGCCTTCATGGCAGATGCGTGTTTGGCCGAGATCAGAAGTTGGGGATTGGAAGACAGAATCGTGGCCATGTGTTTCGACACAACGGCGAGTAACACGGGTTGCAAGGGCGGCGTATGCATCAAGCTGGAAACGGAATTAGGAAAAGACCTCTTGAACCTTGCCTGTCGACATCATGTTTCTGAAATCGTTCTGGAAGAGGTATTTTCACTGCATGATTCTGTAAGGTCTCCAAAATTGGAACTCTTCAGTCATTTCCGTGACTTCTGGCCGCGAATCGATCAGACCAAGTATCGCACAGCAATGGAAGATAAAGACGCAGCACAAAGAGTCAAAGAAATTCGAGAGAATGTCATCACCTTCGCACTGCAGCAACTGAATGCTGAATACCACAGAGACGACTACGAAGAGCTACTAGAACTAACAGTCATTTTCCTAGGAGGAATTCCACCGAAAGGAATAAAGTTCAGGTACCCAGAGGCATTTCACCGCGCGCGTTGGATGGCACGTGCGGTTTATGCAATCAAGATGAGGCTTTTCAGAGAGCAGTTTCCCATTCAACAACACCAGAGGGCATCTCGACAATCTTACTCTCAAAAGATGTGGACTCATCTACTTCGAGTTTCACTTTTTGTGACCACAACCTACGTGGAGTACTGGTTCACCTGTGCATCACCCAATGAAGCCCCAAGGAACGACCTTCAATTCTTGAAGGCAATCCATACTTACCCAGACAAGGAAGTCTCACAGGTCGCCCTAACAGCATTTTCCCGACACCTCTGGTATTTGTCGGAGACCTTGGTTGGCCTCAGCCTTTTTGACGATTCAGTCACCTTCGACGAAAAACAGCGCATGGTCTATAACATGCGCAACAATCAGGGATCCGACGAACCTCCAAAGAGGCTTCCTCCCATACATGATCCATCTACAAAAGCGCTATCCGATTTTTTTACCACTTCTACCATCAAATTTTCCAGCTCCTCAAATTCGATTACGCTTTTCTTGATCGAGATCCACAACAATGGGAGTCAGAGCATTCGTTCAATGAGGCGAAAGACATCATATCCGCCCTAAGAGTGACGAACGATATAGCGGAGAGAGGAGTGGCTCTAATGCAGTCCTTCAATGAAGCCCTGGTTCGAAATGAGGAAGAGAAACAATTTCTTCTTCAAATGGTTGAATACCATCTAAATAGATTTCCAACAGCACTAAAGGGACTAAGTAATGACAAATAAGGTTCTTGGTTTGCTTTTGCCTTATTTTTCATGTTTAAGTGTTGAAATTGTTTGGATCTTCGAGAATTACAATGTATGACATTGTTGTCTAAGTGGTAATTTTTCCCGGGCTTTGCGCCAGTGCTAAATCTCTTTTGATTTTCATCTAATTTGGCAAATGTTAATGTTTCTCAAGGTGGAACACAAAAACAACCTGGCCGATATTAATTTTGAAACTTCAAATTATAGACACACCCTAGTATGCATGCATGTATGAGTGCATGTATGTAGGCATATATATGTATATATAGATGCATGAATGTATGTGTATGTATGCATGTATGTGTATTATACTGGTTTTTGATATAGTTACATGCATACATACATACATGCATACATACATACATGCATACATACATACATACTTACATGCATACATAAATGTATACATACAATCATACATACATGGTACTACATGCATACATACATGCATACATGCATATATACATAGGGCCTACGTGCATACATACAAGCTTACATATATACATACATAAATACATACACACATGCATATATACATACCTACATGCATACATACATACATAGATAAATATATACTAAGACTACAGAAGACCTGTAATAATTTAGCAACGTAAACTACAGGACTGAAAAGACGGCATTAATTTAGCAGCGTAAACTACGGTTTTACCAAAATTGCTGCCAGTCTTCTCTGGGCTTTGTTGTGATTTTGCCTTCTTGGTATTTATATATTCGTCTGTTGAAATTCTTAATCCCTGAAAGGAAGTCGAGATATGAATCAGCTCAGACTTAGTACCAAAATGCCAGTTCAACTTGTGTTCTTGACTTCAGGTCTGTTTTTATCCTGGCTATGTTTTAACATCAGTTTTCCTCAGATTTTCTCTTTTGCTTGACGACCTAATTTATAAAGTTCTGGCCCTTAAAACAATATAAAACTTAATTTCTTAAATACCTGTTTATTTTCCATAGTTGAACTATTTCATGTTCTTGCTTTGAAGATGCTTTTCTCTCAACGTTGGCACTTCTCAGATATTGCATATTTTTGCTGAACCTTTTCCAGTATGTCTATGACACGAAACAGAGAAATCTAGGCCCATAAATGTCAGAAAGATATAGAACACAGAAATCTAATTTCTAAATACCCGAGTTGAAGTTCTGTACTAGACCATTGGGCTTTGGTTTCTTATTCAATTTACTTGGAAAGTTGTTGTTTTGATGTTGGCTTTATTGATATTTTGTTAATTTGTGCGTTGAAAGAGACATCGTTGACAGTAGTGTGAAAAAGATGTGAAGCAGATATTTTAAGTAGAAAAATAAGCTACCTGTTGACCTTCTGAACTGTACTTCTGGTCTTTGCTTTTGTGCTGACTTTACTGGCTTTCTTTCGATGTAGGCTTCTCTTGATGCTGGCTCTTCATATTTTAGATGATTTGGTTTGCTACAAAACTTTGCCCATACTGTTACATAAAGATATGAAATGTTCAGCGAAATCTTCATTTAAAAAAGTACCCGCAGGTCTTCTCTTTGGATGATGGGTGGTTTGGGTTTTGGCTTTGCTTTGATGTCGACTTATACTGATATCTTACGTAGGCTGAAACTGTAACCAGGTATGAAACACGTGAATCCTTGATATCTAATTTATAAATAAACTGTAGGACTACGCTTCTGTACCTCTGTGCATTTCCCTGTCAATGGCTTGTGACTTTGCCTTAATGGTGGCTTTTGATATTTGGCTTTTTATGCTTTTGTGTTTACCTCCTAAAAACTTCAGTATTGAATGACTTCAATATATTATGAGCCAGAAAAATCTTAATTCCAAAATTTTTGCATCTTTCCTGGATTTTGCCTTCTTGGTAGGAAAATAAGTGTCCTCTTGATGAAAATAAGTCTCCTCCTAAAATGATATATGAAACAGAGGAATCAGGCTTTGAAAATACCTGCTGATCTTTTGTTCAGGACCTCTGGACTGCTTTTATGATGGCATCTTTGAGGCTGGTAGGCCTAATAAAGACTAGGCTTGGAATCTCAAATGACATTGTTAGAAGCAAATCATGTAACAATTTGCTAACCGGCGTTTTTAGACTAATTTGACCATGCTGAAAACGAAAATCGCGGTTAGCAAGCTGGATATTTAGCGGTTGCATGGGAAAACAAAGATGGCGGCCAAAATGGCGGCCACTATCTTTATACTAGTGTATTAACCCGTCATAAATTATGACGTGACGACAGTGTATCATTATAGGCCTATATGTATCGTTGGCTAAAATGCTCTGATCGCCGTCGTCAAGACGACCGTCGTCAAGACGGCAGTATAGTGACGTCACAAACGGTTTCACAATAGAACAGAAAGCGTTATACGACGGACAAATTTGCATATAAGGAAACTATATGTATAGATAGCTATAAGTAAAGTCATGTATGAGGTGGAAACATGATCTTAGAGTCTAAATTAACATTTTCGGGCTCAAGGAATGCGATGGAACTAAAGACAAATATGTAGCACTGCCAGAAAACAAAATGGCGGACAAAATGGCGGCAAAATATCTTCAAATGGCTATAAGTAAAGCCATGTATGTGATGGAAACAAGATTTTAGAGTCTAAGTTAACGTTTTCGGGGTCAAGGAATGCGATTGAACTAAAGACAAATATGTAGCACTGCCAGAAAACAAAATGGCGGATAAAATGGCGGCCAAATATCTTCAAATGGCTATAAGTAATGCCAGGTATGTGATGGAAACATGATTTTAGAGTCTAAGTTAACGTTTTCGGGGTCAAGGAATGCGATTGAATTAAAGACAAGTATGTAGCACTGCCAGAAGACAAAATGGCGGCCAATTATCTTCAAATGGTTATAAAACAAAATGGCGGACAAAATGGCGGTCAGTCTGGAGTAGTGTTTTCTTGGTCAAAGCAAACAAAGGAAGTAACATTCTATATCATTCACTGATGTTATTACAGTTTAACCATCATTATTTACATGACATTTTTAGTAGCCTGTGATTGCTGTTTGACCATTAAGCATTGGGTACACAACACTCATGTTTCATGACTTGACTAAAGCTATTTCAACCATTGTTGCAGTCAATGCAATTGCACATAAGTGTACATGGCAAGTTCACATTTCGAGGGCAGCAGCGCTTGGTGTTACACTTATCAAATTTGCATGATTTACAGTAGACAAACTCTATAGACACGACTGGGGCACCGGACCAATTGTAGATCACACTGGTACGAGAACACCTTCTTCATCCACACTCAATCCTGATGAGGCTGGTGTCGAAACATCAATGTGTGGAAGATAGGCCTTTTCCCAAATGACAGTTTGGTAATGAGCACGTCTAATAGGCTGCCTGATTATGTCACTGCATGGTGAAGAGAATCAGTTTTTTAGTTTTCCCGAACATACATGTAACATATCGTGACTCATTATATGTCTCGACGTTGTCATTTGTTTTACACAATCTTACCACAAATTCCTCTGCATTTGCTCTAGCTTTTCTGATAGGGGAATGTTCCCCAATGCCGAAAGTAAACGAGAACTTTCCGAGTAGGTTTTCCAAGCATTTTCTTTGCTGATCCCTGCTAAATATGATGTCACATCACATCCGGTTATTCAATGAAAAGCCAATATATTCGTCCCTAGTTGGTCCGTCATTCTGCTGTTGTTGCATCACTATCAACGCTTTAAATGTGATGAGATGTGGGTGATGGCAGGAACATCAGCAACGCGGAAGTTCATTCCAATTCCAACAATTGCTCTAAGTATGAAGGACCAACTAGGGACGAATATATTGGCTTTTCATTGAATTACCGGATATGATGTGACGTCATATTTAGCAGGGATCAGCAAAGAAAATGCTTGGGAAACCTACTCGGAAAGTTCTCGTTTACTTTCGACATTGGGGAACATTCCCATATCAGAAAAGCTAGAGCAACTGCAGAGGAATTTGTGGTAAGATTGTGTAAAACAAATGACAACGTCAAGACTTGCAATGAGGCACGATATGCTATGTTCGGGAAAACTAAAAAGCTGATTCTCTTCACCATGCAGTGACATAATCAGGCAGCCTATTAGACGTGCTCATTACCAAACTGTCATTTGGGAAAAGGCCTATCTTCCACACATTGATGCTTCGACACCAGCCTCATCAGGATTGAGTGTGGATGAAGAAGGTGTTCTCGTACCAGTGTGGTCTACAATTGGTCCGGTGCCCCAGCCGTGTCTAGAGTTTGTCTACTGTAAATCATGCAAAGTTGATAAGTGTAACACCAAGCGCTGCTGCTCTCCAAATGTGAACTTGCCATGTACACTTATGTGCAATTGCATTGACTGCAACAATGGTTGAAATAGCTTTAGTCAAGTCATGAAACACGAATGTTGTATACCCAATGTTTAATGGTCAAACAGCAATCACAGGCTACTAAAAATGTCATGTAAATAATGATGGTTAAACTGTATTAACATCAGTGAATGATATAGAATGTTACTTCCTTTGTATGCTTTGACCAAGAAAACACTACTCCAGACTGACCGCCATTTTGTCCGCCATTTTGTTTTATAACCATTTGAAGATATTTGGCCGATTTTTAACCCGCCATTTTGTCTTCTGGCAGTGCTACATACTTGTCTTTAATTCAATCGCATTCCTTGACCCCGAAAACGTTAACTTAGACTCTAAAATCATGTTTCCATCACATACATGGCTTTACTTATAGCCATTTGAAGATATTTGGCCGCCATTTTATCCGCCATTTTGTTTTCTGGCAGTGCTACATATTTGTCTTTAGTTCAATCGCATTCCTTGACCCCGAAAACGTTAACTTAGACTCTAAAATCTTGTTTCCATCACATACATGGCTTTACTTATAGCCATTTGAAGATATTTTGCCGCCATTTTGTCCGCCATTTTGTTTTCTGGCAGTGCTACATATTTGTCTTTAGTTCCATCGCATTCCTTGAGCCCGAAAATGTTAATTTAGACTCTAAGATCATGTTTCCATCTCATACATGACTTTACTTATAGCCATATGAAGATAGTGGCCGCCATTTTGGCCGCCATCTTGTTTTCCCATGCAACCGCTAAAAATCCAGCTTGCTAACCGCGATTTTCGTTTCCAGCAGGGTCAAATTAGTCTAGAAACGCCGGTTAGCAATTTGTTACATGATTTGCTTCTAAGAGTCATTTCTAGAACCTTTTTTGAATTCCAAGCCTAAACTATAAAGTTTAACTGCTTTAAGCAACCTGTAGCTCCTAAAGTGAAGTGTTACAAAAATTTGAATTGGAAAATTTATTTTAAAATACGACCTGGTCTGGATTTCTTGGCTTTTCTGTGGTTGACTCTGCTTGGCTGTAATATTGGATTTCTTTACATTTTTGTTTTATCACCTTTTGAAAACAATTTTACCAACTAAAATGACAAAGGTATGATATAGATGAATCTGAATTTTGAAAATACCTGCCAATTCGCTTTGTAGTGATGACGGCTGTCTGGTTTCTTTGCTTTTATTCTTACTTTAATCAGCTGAAAATAAGTGTTAACTATTAAAGTAACATAAATATATATATGAAACAGAGTAACCATAATTAAAAAATACCAATTGGTGTTGTGTTCTTGTGGATTTGCTTTAATATGCAATGTCCTTATAGATTATGACTTTTGTTTATTGCTGGCTTTGTCTTGATTTTAGCTTTCTTCATGTTTTGTATTTTTTTCCAGCTGAAAACAAACTTCAGAACCTAAATTTTCATAAAGATATGAACCAGAAGACAAATATTCCTAAAAGTAGGCCCTACTTGTTGGTCTTCTGTTTTGGATCTCATGGGCTTTGCTTGAAGTTGGCTTTAAATTCAGTTGGCTTTCTTTGTGTTGTGTATTTTTACTTATACAGTGTATATTGAGAAAGGTATAGCCATTAAAATGACAAAGATATGTAACAGGCAATCTTAATATGAAATTATCATGTAAAAGAGTTCGTGCGTGCAGAATCATGCCATTTCCATCCCTGCACATATATGAAAATTAGAGAACAGAAGAAGAATGCAAAGAAGAAGAATGCAAAGAAGAAGAATGCGAAGAAAAAGAAGAAGAATGCGAAGAAGAAGAATGCTAAGAATGTAAAGCAGAATGCAAAGAATAAGAAAGCGAAGAATGCGAAGAAGAAGAATGCGAAGAAGAAGAATGCGAAAAAGAAAAATGCGAAGAACAAGAAGAAAAGAAGAAGCAGCCCCGCCCTCATTATTATGTCCTGTGGCAGCCATGGGTATGAAGCGTTCGCCAATTCATTTTTTAGCCTCGGCATATGAGGCTTGGTGGCCAGTCCTCTACCTCGCCGTCTCATCTTCCCACCGAATTGTTTTCAGTCGGTGGATTTCAATATAGCTGGGCTTGGTAGGGACGCACGCGGAGCAGAAATCTCGAACCAAATTTCTGCCCTAGCGGGGATTCGAACATGCGACGGTAATCCTGGGTTTTAGCGTCCGAAACTATTTTCATTGAAATGTTATATTAATCATCGTTCATCCAACTTCTAGTTTCTGTTATATTTTCATCGATCATCCAGCGTCTAGTTTGAGCTATATTTTCATCAATCTTCCAACTTTTAGTTTAAGTTTAACTATGAAAAGTTTTCATCGCTCATCCACGGCAAGCGTGTTTCCGAATCCCACCGTTGTACAAGGATTTCATTAATATTCATAAACCTCTTTCGCAAATGAACTTGAATATGCATACAATTCAGGCTATCAAAGCTGTTTATGCATATTCATTAACTCTGTGAGACATTCAGCTCTGCATTGTGGGCAAGCTTAAAATAATACTTCTCGAAAACATTATTGAAGCGCGCTATAAATTTTTAGTTGTATTGTATTGTCGCATCAAATCGAAAATACATTATTCTGATAAGGCTGCTGAAATTGTATTACATAACTGTAGGTTCTGTATATTGTTTTATTGCAACCTGTACTGATACTTTTTTCCGAATAAATAAATAATAATACGTGTGAAAATAAATTAATAATAATAAAATATGGTTTACGCTTTCCATGTTTTCGGTCCGTAGTGTTAGAATTGTTAAATCTTTGGTCAGAGTGGTGGATTAGAATTCAGCAAGGGAATTAAGCTGTTATATCAGTAAGTCTTTAAAAAAATTGACTTTCTGGATATATGAAATTGGTGTGAGTTAATTTCACAAACAAGGCATGCTGAAAGGGAACATAAATTATTGTGTTCAATCAAATTTTGCATAACATTTATAACAAGGGTTTTAAGTGGTTCAGAAGACGTGTAGTCTGTGTTAGAACTACTGCAAATTAATGTGGAATGCTGAATAGCCCAATTTACCTAGCTTCTTAAAAGCTGTGATATTGTCCACTGAAACAGTACTATCATCCACCATTTCACAGGTCTACAACTCTTGCACTGAAGAATATCTGCCCTAATGTTCGTTTTGGTTTCTTTAACAATTTATACCTTTGTCCCCAAGTTGCCTTGTTTGCCTTGTGCTAATTCAAAGAACCTCCCCCACTGCAGTGCTTCCTTTTCCTTGATAATCTTATATGATTCGATTAGATCTCCGTTCCTCCTTCTCTCCAATGTTGTCAATCCACATCTTTTCAACCTTTCTTCATAGCTCATATCCTTGTAGCCCCCAAATCATTTTTGTAGCTCTTCTTTGCACTTTCCCCAGTTTTCCATGTCGTGTTTCAGGTATGGATTCCATACCTGGATGCAGTATTCTAACTGGCCTAACCAGTGATTTGTACAACCTCACTGTTGTATCCTTGTCTCTGGTGTTTATGTTGAGTTAGCCTTTTTGATGCCTCAGCACATTGCCTTGAAAATTTTGCACTCTTGTGCATAGTCACTCCCAAGTCCCTTCTTCATCATTCACTTTCAACACCTTACTCTCGTTTCATATGAAAACATGTTGTTTCTCTTCCCCATATGCATCACAGAGCACTTTTCCAAATTAAAGAGCATTTGCGAGTCTTATGACCATCTGAACATTCTTGTAAGATCTTCCTGCAGTATCTCCGTTTGTTCCTCATCCTCCACTGCTGTACATAGTTTAGTATCATATGCAAAACTTATAATTTTTTTCAATAAAATCCCATCATCTATGTCATTAATAAAAACTATGAACAGCTGCAGTGGTATGGTATTGTATCTGTGAATTATAAAGCACCTGTCACAGTGCGAACTATTCAGAGGTACTCTCTGTATACAGAAAAGACTTTAAGCTATTGACAAGAGAGAGAGAGACAGACAGACAGACAGACAGAGGCAGAGACAGAGAGAGAGAGACAGACAGAGACAGAGAGAGAGAGAGAGAGAGAGAGAGAGAGAGAGAGAGAGAGAGAGAGAGAGAGAGAGAGAGAGAGAGAGAGAGAGAGAGAGAGAGAGAGAGAGAGAGAGAGAGAGAGAGAGAGAGAGAGAGAGAGAGAGCAAACCTAAGAAGTAGAGTCCCACTCAGTACCAAGGGAAGGGAGTTCCATAGACCTCCTCAAGGAAGTCCAACAGAATTGTCAAACATGAATGGCCTCTGGTAAATCCATGTTCACTGCCATTTATAATATCGTGCACATTCAAATGCTCCAGTATAATATCCTTGATAATTCTTTCCATGATCTTGCACACCACACTGGTTAAACTGACTGGTCTGTAGTTACCTGGTTCACTTCTATTTCCCTTTTTAAACAATGGCACTATGAGTGCATCCTTCCATGTCATGATTGTAATTGTAATTGTAATCGAGGATTTATATAGCGCCACTCATAATCCGAGGCGCTCCCGACCCGGGTCAGTGTCTTCACTGACAAAGAGAAATGTTTTCAGGCGCTTGCGAAACTGGGCAGGAGAGAGAGAGGAGGACAAGCCTAAAGCCCTGAGGGAAGCTGTTCCAGCTGGAAGGGCCCACAACCGCAAAACTAGGGGACTGGGCAGTAGCAGTGCGCATCCAAGGAACTACCAAATGGCCACGGGCAGATGACCGGAGAGAGGCCCGACTAGGCAAACTGGAACCTGTGGTGCAGTAAGCCCTGAGATACAGCGGAGCTGAGCCAACAAGACAGTTACGCATGAGGGAAAGGACCTTAAATTGGATGCGTTGGTGAATGGGAAGCCAGTGAAGGGAGTCCGGGATGTAGGAAGAGATATGGGCAAACTTCATGATGCCCACTATGAGGCGAGCAGCAGCATTAAGGATGGACTGAAGTTTAGATGTATTAGTAGAGGACAGGCCAATATAGACAGCATTTCCGTAGTCAATCCTAGTGCAGATCAGAGCATGAACCAAGGTCGCAATCGCATGCAGCGGAAGAGACTGGCGAATGGCATGAAGTTGGCGTAAATAGTAAAAGCACGAGCGAGATACTGTTGACATGATCAGATAGAGAAAGAGTAGGATCTAGGACAAATCCAAGATCACGGACAGAGGAGGAGAAGTACACATTGGGAAACCTGTGGCGCAGAGAGTCAGCATCAATCCTGACAAGCTGGACTATTACCAAGCCAAATGTATACTTGGTCTTATCATAGTTAAGACGGAGGCGATTTGAGGACAACCAGAGATCAAGAGCAGAGAAAGCCTCCAGGATACGTTCAACCATAAGAGCAGCTGAGTTGGGTGGACCATGAAGGTAAGCCTGTGTTTCATCAGCGTATTGGTGAGACGAAACACCCATTGGACCAAGAACCCCAGCTAGATCCGAGGTATACAAAATGAACAGAAGGGGAGCGAGGACAGAGCCCTGAGGTAGTCCATACGGGATGTGGGTCCAAGGAGAGCGGGTAGGTCCAAAAACAACAGAAACAGAGCGATCAGTAAGGAATGAGCGAAACCAAAGAAGAGCAGAGTCAGCAATGCCAAAAGATTTAGATAAACGGTCTAAGAGAATGGTATAGTCTACAGTATCAAAGGCAGCACTGATATCGTAAAGAGCAAGTAAAGTGACCTGGCCACGATCAAAGGCTTGAAATACTTCAGCTAGAAGGCGCAGTAGAAGCGATTCTGTCGAGTAGAATTTCCTGAACCCAGACTGAAGAGTAGGCATAAGAGAGTTAGAGTCAAGGTAATAGATCAGTTGACAAGAGACACATTTTTCCAGAAGCTTTGAAAGGAAAGAGAGGTTTGAGATAGGACGATAGTTTGAAGGGAGAGTTAGGATCAAGGCCTTGGCGCTTAATGGAAGGGAAAACCACAGCCCTTTGATGCAGTGCCGGGACACAACCTTCAGCTAGAGAAGAATTACAAAGTAATGCCAAAAATGGAGTCAATTCATCTACAAAGTCCTTAACTAGAAATGGAGGAAGCAGGTCTAGTTCACACGACTTCGAGGAAGAATCCAGTATCAGCTGACGGATTGCAGATGGCTCAAGTGGTTTCCATGACGAGAGGATAGCTGTAGTAGAAGTGAAGGAAGGAGGTGGTGCATTTTCCGTGGATTTGCGAGTAGAATCGATCTTGGCCTGGACAAAGTGTAGGTAATCGTCTGCCGTGAAAGGAGTCTGAGACGGAGAGCGACAGACAGTAGAACGACCGAGCACGTCAGCAATTGTCGCCCACAGCCGGCATGGATTTCCCTTTTCACGATCAATTAACGATTCCCAATATGTAGTCTCCTTTTATTATTATTATTATTATTATTATTAAAGTAGTTTTATATAGCGCCCCTTCAAGATTGCCTACTCAGGAGCACTCCCAGCCCAACCACGGTCAAATAACGCAGTTTTGAGGACAGTAAGAAACAGGGTGAAATGACTAATCGGTAATTGACGGAGCTTGGTAGGGAGCCCATTCCAGGTCATGGGGGCAGCCACAGAGAAGGCACGGCGCTGTCGTATGACTGTCCGCGCGCGGGGAACAATAAGTTCAGCTTGCGCAGCTGAGCGGAGAGAGGAACGGCGCTGCGAGCATGAGGTGGGACAGCAGAGCTCCCGCAGGTATGGAGGGGCCAAACCTTCAAAGCACCGCCGGACCAAGGCAGAGATTCGGTAAGTGATGCGCTGTGGGTAGGGGAGCCAGTGGAGGACATCCCTCATATACGCAGACACTCTGCCAAACTTGGGGATGCGGCCTATAAGGCGGGCAGCAGTACGCAGGATTCTATTCAGGGACTCAATCCGGCAGGCCGGGAGTCCATCATATATGGCACTGCAGTAGTCCAATCGAGAAACAACAAATGCATGGACAAGCGTAGAAGCTGCACCAGAGGACAAAGAACGGGAAATCAACTTGAGCTGCCGGAGCCGGTAATAGCGGCTGCGGGAGAGAAGGTTTATGTGCCGCGTAAATGAAAGTTCCTGGTCCAGGATGACTCCCAAGTCCCGGACCCAGGTTGAGAAAGAAAAGTGTGGGAATTGCAAGGCAAGAGAAGATAGATCGATTTTAGAGAGCTGCAGGGGTGTGCCGAGCTATATAAACTCCGTCTTAACCGGATTAAGTCTCAGGCGGTTTGCAGACATCCAGGCCTGCAGGGACTCCATAGTTCGGGTCATGGTTTCCACAGCTGCAACAGCTAGGACAGCAGGGCAGTGTACATAGGCTTGCAGGTAATCAGCATAGGGCTGGCTAAAAACTGACCCAGCCGCCAGCAAAGACCCCAGGTCGGCAGTGTAGATTATGTAGAGAAGGAGGCCAAGGACGGAGCCCTGGGGCAGCAAAAAGGAGCTGGGACCCAAGGGGACCAAGTGGATCCGTGAGCCACCATAAAGGAGCGGTCTTGCAGAAATGAAGTAAGCCAATCTATAACATTACCAGAGAAGCCAAAGGAAATGGATAGGCGCTGCAAGAGGATGTCGTGATCGACAGTGTCAAACGCGGCACTCACATCAAACCCCCCTCCAAGCGCCAGCCTTCCTGGACGTGGCCAAAGCCTTTGACTGTGTTTCCCACAGAACATTGGCTAGGTCGCAAAGGAGGCTGGGTGTGCCATCGCCGTTGGTGCAGTATGTCTCCAAGATGTATGCCAACACATCAACCGTCCTCAAAGTAGGCGGTCGAAGAAGCGGTCCAATTAGATGCGGCCGTGGCGTACGTCAAGGAGATCCCCTGTCGGCCATCCTGTTTAACTGTGTAATTGACGAGGTCTTATCGGAGTTGAACCCGGCCATTGGCTACTTTTTAAATAAGGAAGTCATGGTCCGGTGTTTGGCTTTTGCTGATGATCTTGTCTTGATCGCCTCTACTGCACATGGCTTGCGGGAACAGGTGGACACTGGACAAGGTACAACGCTCGTTGGGATTTGGTGGGCTTCGACTGAACCCGGCTAAGAGTGCCTCCCTTCGTATAGACATCGATGGGAAGGCTAAACGCTGGGTGGTAAATCCCTCGCCGCTTTTGACTGTCGACGGCGAGTCGGTCAGGTCCCTCAACATCGAGCAAACGTACATGTACAAATGCCTGGGACTGCAGGCCGGACCACTCCGTCTGAGGAGGGCCCATGGGGACTTCCTCAGTGTGGGACTGGACCGGTTGACACGTGCTCCATTGAAGCCCCAGCAGCGCATGTTCCTAGTGCGCTGTCATTTATTGCCGAAATTGTACCACGGACTCGTGGTCCGGGAGATGACGGCCACATCCCTGGAGTACCTTGATCGGTTGGTGAGAGTGGCAGTACGCAAATGGTTGCGGCTGCCACATGATATTCCCACAGGGTACTTCCATGCGAAGGCGTCAGATGGCGGGCTGGAAGTGCCGCGCCTGCGTTACACAACACTTCCACTCAAGGCCCGTCGCATGGCCAAGGTGGAGGAGTCCGGTGATCCGGTAATGCAGAGCGTGGCTGCAAGCCCACTCTTCCTGGGGCCGAGGAGGAGGTGTGCAAAGACGGCAAGGGTGGCCGGTCGAGTGCTGAGCAGTGCACAGGATGCGAGTGACCTTCTCGCGGCCCCGCTCCACACATCGGTGGATGGTCGGGGCCTCAAGCAGTAGGGACAAACTCCTCGCGTGAACTCCTGGGTGACCGATGGGTCGTCCTTCCTTTGGGGGTCTATGTCCAGGCAGTGAAGGTGAGGGGAAACCTGTTGCCGTCCGCGGAGCGAACCTATCGCGGGCGGCGTACGGGTCCAGTATGGTGCGACGCCGGGTGCAGCGCTCAAGGCACCCTGGCTCACATCTCCCAAAGCTGTGCGAGGACCCACCGTCTCCGGTGTGCTAGGCATAATTCGGTGCTCTATCTGATATCCAAAAGGATCGAGTCAAAGGGTCACTCGGTGATCCAAGAGCCGGTTATACCTACCGGAGCTGGTAGGCGTAAGCCCGATTTGGTGACCCTGGTGGACGGTGTCGCCTATGTTGTTGATGTCACCATTACCTCGGACTGAGCGGTCCATATGAGGAGAAGGTCTGCTATTACGCACGACTTGACGTCATCGACTGGGTGGCTAATGTCTTCCAGGGGGCGCCGTGTGTATTTGGGGCGGTGGTGCTGGACTGGCGGGGAGCGCTCCATGCTGCCTCGTCGGGCC
Organism: Allolobophora icterica; assembly: GCA_963556255.1. Lineage (NCBI taxonomy): Eukaryota > Metazoa > Annelida > Clitellata > Crassiclitellata > Lumbricidae > Allolobophora > Allolobophora icterica. The sequence continues at coordinate 58,742,799 of OY744603.1, read as the reverse complement.
TCCTCCGCAAGTTGGGGGTAGGCCCAGGTGACGAAATCCTAATGTCGTGCCGGGTTCTAACATACACTGCGAACATGTTTCGCCCCTTTACCCGGTCGACAGTGAGGCTCCGAGAACGCCGGATGCTGAAACAGCCTAGGCACCGCGTTCATGAAAGGACCATCCCCACATCGGACCAAATACGGAGGTCCGTTCAACGCGGTCGGTCCAAAAGGTGACAATACGCGAGAGAGTCCCTGGTCTCGATTGCCCGCCAAACTGGAGGCGAGTTACCCTTGGGCCAGCTCGGCCGGGACATCAGCTGCGCGCCTTCCCCCTGGGAAGGCACAAACACTTTGTGGAATGGGTAAGCCACTGAAATTATGATCCGGTGTCCAGCTAGAGCAAACGCACAATGATGAGACTGCCCGGTCGCGCGAACGATCGGGCCAATCTGAGTGTTAAAAAAGAGTGACCTGAGATCTGTCAATGGCCCCATATATATCAGGTAGGAGGCGGACTAATAGGGTTTCTGTGGAGTGGCCCTTACGGAAACCCGATTGGAAGGTGGGAAGAAGGCAATTTTTGTCCAGGTAGGACATGAGCTGCGCGGCAACAATCTTCTCAATTATTTTAGACAAGAATGTAACATTAGTATTGGCCTAAAATTGGTTGGTTCAGTAGCGTCGAGTCCATCCGCTTTGAGCAACGGAACAAGGATGGACCTCTTTTGGCTTGCAGGAAGAACACCCTCTTGGAGGGAGCGATTACATAGAACCGTAAGGAACGGTAGGAAGACATCAAGGGTCTCTTGGAGGATGAACGACGGGAGCGGATCCAGTTTGCAGGTCTTTGGCGCTGATGAAAATATAATTCGACGCAGCTCAGCACTTTTGATTAGGCCCAGAGACGGAAGTTCGTAGCTCGTAGGCGGAAAGACCGGTGATTGGCTGTCTGTCGTGGCCTCGCGAACCGAACGCTAAAACCATGCAGTGTTAAAATGTTTTTTGCTGACAGTGTTCAATGTTCACTGTGGAAAAATTGTTGCATAATGCTGATTTCTTTAGTTAAACTTTTTAGTTAGCAACTAAAATTTTTCAGTTAAACTATGGTTTTAACTAAACTATATTTTTTTCTTAAACTTCTTCCTTAACTAAAAAATATGAGTTAAACTAAAAGTTATAAAAGTTAGCAACTTTTTAGTTAACTATTGCCCATCACTGACTATAGGACATGATTTCACTGTCATGCATTTCACAAAAATCTGCTACTTCAAAAAGCACTGTAACCACCTCTATATAAGTTACTAGCTGGTGAACCCGGCGTTGCCCGGGTTTCGGAGGTTTTGGGCCGGGACACCATGGTAGCGGTCAAAACGGGGGACGCGAAGCTGCTTAACCCGGCGTTTTGGGTGTTTAAATCCCTCTAGCGAATAAGCAACAAAACACTGCTTAACCCGGCGTTGGCAGGGTTTAGTTCAGTGAAAGTTCAATCCCTCTAGCGAATCCGTACTGTAGCTGCTTAACCCGGCGGCGCCATCTGGCGAGTGAAAATAGGTTGAGTGTAAGTTTCTTTAACCAGCTAAAACTGCATAGCCCGGGTAGGTTTTGGCCCGGGAGACCATGGTGGCGGTGAAAACGGGGGACGCCAAGCCTCACACTGGGTGTGTAATGCCCACCCCGAGACAGTAGTGAAGGTTTGGAGTGAAAAGGTCCAAAGCTGTAGAAATGCATCGCGGTCAAAGATCGCTGTGACAGACAGACAGACAGACAGACAGACAGACAGACAGACAGACAAAGTCTTGTCTTTATTTATATAGATTAATTTGACCAGTGGCAGTTCTAGGTTAAAAATTGCTCTTCCCTCTCGTCGAAAAGTTCATCTTTTAACTTATAAGCTTCTCTTGTTTACTTCTCACAATGAATTTATCCATTTATATTAATGTATGTATATGCAATGCTTGTGCATGCTGCAAACGGATTCTAGTCCACACTGTTCTGTCTAATACACAATCATACCCGTATAGTTATACATATACAGAGGCGGATCCAGAAGGTTTATCAGGTGGGGGCCAAAATAATATACATACATAAAAGTTTTTGCGGGTAGTGACCAACGGACCAAGGAAAAAAATTTCCCGAATTCATCTCCCAAAAAAAACCTGATGACCTTTTTTAGTCATTAACCTGCTGAAAAATTCGTTCGCCACGTACTGTTAAATGTCCTGCGTTAATATCAAATGGGGGGATTTGTCCTCCTCTGTATCCTCACAAGGGGCCACGTCGTTTGCAAATATCAAATGGGGCCATGGCCGGATTGGTCCCCCTGGATCCTGCCCTGTACATATACAGCATACACTATAGTACATAGAAGCTGTAACCAGGCTTTGTAACCAACAAACATTGTAGGCAATGCATTGTATGGCTAAACTAAACGTTAAACTTGGGATTAAAATGTGTATGGGGGCTAAGAAAAACTGGAGGGCTAACTTTCCAGCTAGGGGGCTACAGCCCTTAGCCCTCTGTAAAACCGCCACTGAATTCGACTTACAGAGTACAACAGATGCAGTTTTTTTATCATTGGGTCTGTAAATTGAAGCATTTTCTGTAGGGTTCTACGTGTTATAGATTTACATCAATACTCAATAATTTTTAGAAAATTTAAGGGAGTTAGCGTAATGTTCAACTATGAAATCAATAGCCGGTAATCCTGTAGGTTAGCGTCCCAAATTAATTACACTGCATCAGCAATGAAAACATTTCTTAGTAAAACTCAAACTAGAAGTTGGAAGATTGATGAAAATATTACTGAAACTAGAAGCTGGATCATCGATGAAAATATTACATAATAAAACACAAACTAGTAGTTGGAATTGTGATATCGTTTTAACGCCGATATCATTGCCGTGGATGAGCGATGAAAACATTTCATAGTAACACTTAAACTAGAAGTTGGAAGATTGATGAAAATATAGCTCAAACCAGAAGCTAGAAACTAGAAGTTGGATGAACGATGATTATTTATTCTATTAATATTTATTGTATTATAACGTTTCAATTAAAATAATTTGGGACGCTAAACTACAGGATTACCCAATAGCCTACTAATAGTTATAATGCATATTTCATATAATATTATGGGTCTGTAAATTGAAGCATTTTCTGTAGGGTTCTACGTGTTATAGATTTTATATCAATACTAAATAATTTCCAATATTTTAGAGTGCTATGTAATGTTTAACTATGAAATCAATACCGAGTAAAGCATACTTCATATATTTTATCTCATGGTTGGATCGCTTTGCAAATCGGTATCGCAAACTGTAAATATTGACGGACGCCATTTTCCGAGGTAATCTTAGTCTTATGCATAGTAATGACTACAGCGCCTGATATGGCTGGCGTCACGTGACCTGTTTTCTTGGCCCTGGCAGGCTGAATTTATGCATATTAAAAATCATTTGCGACTGAAGTTTATGAATATTAATAAAATCCTTGTACAACGGTGGGAATCGGAAACAAGCCCACGGGCGTCAAAGATATCTGCGCTAAAACGATATATTTTCTTCGCAATTCCAACTTCTAGTTTCACTTTTATCATGTAATATTTCAATCGATGATCCAGCTTCCAGTTTCAATAATATTTTCATCAATCTTCCAAGTTCTACTTTGAGTTTTATTAAGTTAAAACATGTTTTCATCGCTCATGCAATGTAAATAGTTTCGGACGCTAAAACCCAGGATTACCCGTGTTATTATATTACGAATAACATCCTATGCAAATATATATTTTTTGTTTATATTAAAAGCAAAACATAAATAATGTTTAGACCCAAATCTAGTATCGTATAGTATAAGCCAATACTTCGAAGACGGCTTGGCTATATGAGTGTGAATTTGTTACTAAATCGACGTACGTCTCATGCGAGAACCTAATATGATATTGTAGTGTGAATTAGTTACTAAATCGACTTCCATCTCATGCGAGAACTCAAAATTACACCCACGTTGCTATGCGTGCTACCTAATTTATTATTCTGTCCGCCGCTATCTTTCATACGTCGCCCGAGAGCGCGCTCGGTTCGACGATCTCGTTAATGATCAATTTATGTAATTGGTTATTATTATAATTTTAAGGCGTGTATGTTTTCAAATGACCGCCAGCGATTGGCTACTCATTCAGACGAACATTTTGATATAAAGTTTATGGGCGTAGCTATAGGCTAAATAGACGTTCTCAGTCCGGATGTAGAGATCTATACATGTTCTCGGATATGCATTAGAGGCATGCATGTGTGTGTGTGTGTGTGTGTGTGTGTGTGTGTGTGTGTGTGTGTGTGTGTGTGTGTGTGTGTGTGTGTGTGTGTGTGTGTGTGTGTGTGTGTGTGTGTGTGTGTGTGTGTGTGTGTGTGTGTGTGTGTGTGTGTGTGTGTGTGTGTGTGTGTGTGTGTGTGTGTGTGAGGTCAATGAAGAACTAGATTCGGTTATTCATTGTTGTCATTTGAAGGAATAAAGAAAGATGTTATGTTATGTGATATATATATATATATATATACAGCCCTTATATATATATATATATATGAGGTCAATTATAAAGAACTAGTTCTTTATATATATATATATATATATATATATATATATATATATATATATATATATATATATATGAGGTCAATAAAGAACTACATTCGGTTATTATTTGTTGTCATTTGAAGGAATAAAGAAAGATGTTATGTCATATATATATATATATATATATATATATATATATATATGAGGTCAATAAAGAACTACATTCGGTTATTATTTTTCAACTCAACGATTTTTTAACGGCCAGTTAGAAATATCATGCCTATTCACATATAAACTCTATATCCGAAATTATAACTTGATAGCTGAGCATTTAGAACTTGCGCAAGGCGACCGAAATTAGGACCCGGTGACCTTCCTCGTTATGGAAGAAAATTTTGATAGCACGATGTCTGTTCTTCATGCTGTCGATCTTCTTCTTATAGTTATTAATTATTATGTTAAATTAATGTGTTATTGCGCATGTGAGGTGTCAAAATTGAATAGAAAAAGACTTAGATTTGGTTGATTCGGAGTAACGAAGATTACTTCGGTTAACTACCAAGGGTACCTACACGAGGAGAAACTCTCAGGGTGTTGTTCAATTTTCGCACACAAAGGAATCAGAGTGTGGATGACATGGTGAAAGAAACGGTCGCTCTGGTGCTTTCAATTTCGGAAAGAGCACGGATTCCAACGAGTCATAGGAATGATGTTTGGGATAAGCTTCGTAAGGAGTGGCAAAACATCAAGATATGTATTTCGAGAAAGCCTGAAACTGAAGAGGGAAAGTGCGATGCTTCAAGCATTCCTTGCAGGATCACTTTAATAGTTCGCATCAAGATGCCATGACCATAAGCAAGACAGAAGGGAATCGGCAGTTTTTGAAAATACAGCGTGAGAAAGGACAAGGTTTCGATCCAAAGGTTCCCAAACTATCCACCGGGTCGGCAAGATCATGCCAGATTTTACCGGTATATGGTAAGTATGTGAGCAAGTTATTGGCCATTCGCAGACTCCAGTCTGGGACTGCTGCTGTCATGGTAGATGGGTGTTTGGCCGAGATCAGAAGTTGAGGTTTCAAAGACAGAACCGTGGTCATGTGTTCGACACAATTAACATCGAGTAGGCTGACACGGGTTGCAAGGCGGCGCCTTGCAACCGTTTTCCATCAATTTGGAAAACTGAATCGGGAATGGACCTCTTGAACCCTGCCTGTCGAAATTATGTTTCTGAAATTGTTCTAGATGAGATGTTTTAACTGCATCATTCTGCAAGGTCTTCAGAATTGAAACTCTTCATTCACTTCCATGACTTCTGGAAGTTCTGGCCCGTTAATCGATCAGGCCAGGTATCGCACAGCCATTTAAGACAAAGACGCAGTTCAGGTACCCAGAGGCATTTCCCCGCGAGGGTAGGATGGTATGTTACCACAACCTACATGAAGTAGGCCTACTGGTTCACCTGTTCGTCAATTCGATCTTCAATTCTTGAAGACAATCCATATTTACTCAGATAAGGAAGTCTCACAGGTCGCCATAAGAGCAGTTTCCTGAGACCTTTGATATTTGTCGGAGACTTTGGTTTGCCTCGACGTTTTGACGATTCAGTCACCGTCGGCGAAAACAGGGCATGGTCTACACTCTACACTCTACAGCATGCACAACAATCAGGGATCAATTCTCTACGAACCCCCAGAGACTTCCTCTAATACATTATCCACCTACAAAAGCACTACCCCACTTCTTCACTACTTCTACCACCAAACTTTTTCTGATCCTTGGATTGGATTGTTGGGTGACGCTATTCATTATCAAAACCGGCAACAATGGGAGTCAGAACAATCATACAGTGAGGCAAAATACATCATTTAGGACCCTGAGAGTGACGAACGATGTGGCGGAGAAAGGAGTGGCTTTCATGCAGTTCTTCAATGAAACCCTGGTCCGAAATGAGGAAGTGTAGCAACTTTGTTCTTAATATGGTCGAGTACCATCTAAAATAAATTCCCAAAAGCATAAAGGTAATAAATAAATATAAATGGCAAAGAACTCAAGGTTTTGCGTTTTATTTTGCTTGATCTTTTATGTCTAAGTGTTGAAATTGCTTCGATTTTTTAAACTTACAATGCATCACATTGTTTTCTAAGTGACAATTTTTCCCGGGCTTTGCGCAAGTTCTAAATCTATTACAATTTTCATATAATTTGGCAAATGTTAATGATTCCCAAGTTGGAACACAAAAATTACCTGGCCGATATAAAATTTGAAACTTCAAATTATAGACACACCTTAATATATATATATGTATATATATGTATATAAATGTATATATATATACATACATACATACATATGTGCAGTTTTTTCTGATCTGAATGCAATTGCATGTTATATAGTCCTTTAGCAGCCTGCAGGTGATTTATGTCAATACGTACATACAGATACACGCGCAGATACGGACGAGAACAAAGACACAGACAATCATATCCACAGATTCAGAATAGCTTGCTGGACAACTATTATTATTATAATTATTATTCTTATTATTATTATTCTTAATCGTATTAATATTATCATTCTTAGTATTATTAATATTCATATAATTATTATTATTGCCATTATCAATATTATTATTAGTGAAAAATACAGCATATTTCATACTTCTAGCATCGAGTGTAGAATGAAAGCTGTAAGAGACAGTCGATTTTGTGGGCTTTGGTTTGGCTATTATTTTTATACACGTTGTTATTTCATATCCTGCAACAAAACTGCTTAATATTTCGACTCGCAGTGTGAGTGAGATAGTTTGAGATAGAGACCGAGACACAGACACAGACACAGTAAGTGAAAGAAAGAGGGAGGGAGAGAGTAGAAGAGAGCGAGAGAATGAGAATGGGTAGCAGAGAGAGCAAGAGATTGGTTGGGAGAGATAGCGAGAGAAACAGAGAATGAAATAGACGCAGATGCAGATTGACATTGTGATGCAGAGAGACAGAGAGAGATAGAGAAAGAGACAGAACAGAGACATAGAGAGACAGAGCTAGGGGGAGAGAGACAGAGAACGGAGAGAAAGACAGACAGAGAGAGAGGAGTGAGGACGGAGACAGAGACAGACAGTCAGTCAGTCAGACAGACACACAAAGAGAGAGAGAGACCCATGACTGCCTTAGAGATAGTTTAAGGCAGCGTCTCCCAAACTGTGGGTCGCGACCCAAAAGTGGGTCGCGAAGCTCTGGCAAGTGGGTCGCCAAATTTTTTCGAGAAACATTTATTTTTTTGCAGCAACAACTTTTGACTATGATTCGGCTTTAATTAGCTGGATTGCAATAAATTGTGAACTATTTTTACCTAAGTTTCCTTTTAATGCTTTAAAGTTCTGAGCGCTGTACGTAAATCCGCATATATTTCGGTACCAATTTACGAAGCAAATTTTAGTAGGGGCCTACACAATGCTTAATTTTACACAGTGGGTACCGAGACTGCCAAAATATTCACAAGTGGGTCGCGACCCAGAGAAGTTTGGGAACCGCTGGTTTAAGGTATAGGCGAACACTCTGGGAGGGGGAGGGGCAGCCGGAGCACGTGTCCCCAATAATTGAGATGGACCAATGCAACAAGTGTAGAATGAAGTACAAAATGCCCCCACCCCAATAATTTGGAAAAGTTTACGCCATTGGTTTAAGGGACGGCTCTTCTTGTGCTTTTCTTGCATGTTTGAGAGACAGACAGAGACCCATGGCTGCTTCACAGATAGCCTAACGGATGGCTTTTCTTTTTCTGCGCTTCTGTTGCATGTTTGAGACAGACAGACAGACAGCCAGACAGACAGACAGAGACACATGGCTGCTGCAGAGATTGCGTAACGGACGATCGACTGAACCTTGAGCATCATGCATTGGCGCTATACAAGTGTTATCATTATCTATACATATAATATCCATATAGTGTCCGTCCGACGATAAACGCAACGTCACAAACGGTTTCTGTTCTATTTATATTTATATTTATTTATTTCTATTTCTATATATATCGTGAATAGGCTGGTGCCCTGCGCTTGGCCTTCGAGTGGCGCTTTAGAAGTTTGGAGATTACGATTACGATTATTTGTTTGTGACGTCAGTACTGCCGTCTTGACGACGGCGATCAGAGCATTTTAACCAACGATACATAATATGACGTCATAATATGACGGGCAAATACACTAGTTCATAATACGTTTATGGTCTGCAATTAATTTTAGCAATACCGTTGCTATAGCAACTTTTGTCTCATTGCTGTGTTTTCAAAGGTGCGGTATGAAAGATGCGTTAACCAATGAGTAACGATTTGTGTTTAGCATAGCTATAATATTATTATATATAGGCTGCAGGTTCTGGCACGTGTACATTAAACAACTAAGGAAAAAGTCACAAGAACTTACGTGCGACCACAGATAGCTAGCTACACTGAGCTATCGGCGCATTTGATCTTTATTGTCATAGTTTCAATGCAAAAATCTCAACGAAAAGGTCCGAAATATTCCAGAATGGCCACAGAGTCAAACAGTGCAATCAAAACCACAGAATACGTGCATTACGTGTATAAACCTGAAGTCCTTGGGTCAAGCGATGACCGACCTTTGTCGTTGGTATATGGGGATGCTCGTTTGAGTGAGAGTGGCCATTTTTAGGTGATATGCGGTTCTACAAATGTATTTTCCCACATCGGCTTTGGTGGGTTCCCGACGTCTCGCGATAGATATCTTTCTGTCTGATTTCTGACTTACTTTTCTTATGCAATCTGTCTGACTTATAAATTATATCAGTGACTATGAATGCTAGATTTCTTCAACACGCATATGTAATGTAGGCTATGTAGCCTTATACTATGCCAATGGCAGGTGTATAAGGGGCTCTGTTCAGACACCTTTAAAATGTTATCAACCGATGTTATGTAAACATGGGACACAGTAGCCAATTGGTTAGAGTGTTCGCCTGGTAATGCAGAGAATACGGGTTCGATCCTCCTCCTCTGAGACGGTTACTGTGTAGGCACCTTGAGCAAGTCCTTCACTCACAATTGCTCAGCGCCATCGATTTATGCTCGACTATTAAATAGTGGCGCTTCATATATGTGTAATAATAATAATAATAATAATAACAGTCCACTGTTTTTTACAGTGACCGTCGTCAGACCTGTCCTTACGAGGTCTTATGATTTATTCGACGCGCCTGGAATACGCTTTCCCAATCTATTGTCCTTGGTGCCGTTCTTGTTTGTCCCTGGTCTATAGATTAATGCAACCCGATGATGCTTCACAGTTACCTTGGCTAACTTATCACTGGAACACTCTGTAGGCTATATGAAGACAGTATGAGCAGTAGTAAAGGTGGGCGTTTTAGGTGAATGGTAAACCGCTTCTGTGAGTTTCTCTCGTTGTGGCGCTATACAAAGTTATAATTGCGATTACGATAGGTCAACCTTATACATTGGATTCTACGGGTCACAAAAGTACATGTTACTTTAACAGGGCATAAAACAGTAGGTTTTCTGACACAGAGTGTGCAGTTGACTTGTCTGGAGTGTGCATTGTCGTCGCCTGAGAATTATCTTGTCGTATCTCCACTTTTTTTCGAAAAGTAGTTAAGAGTTGATTTGTAGCAGAGTTTTTTTTAAATCTTTCTTCAGTTTCAATAGGTAGGAGATACGATAGGTCGTTTTAAAGATATGCAACAAACTATACACTCTAAACCCGGACCTTGTCTTATAGTAACCATAAGGTTACTACAGCTTGTCCACCAGGCGGTTGGTTTAAACTATGCCATATAGTAACCTGCAGGGACAGGTTACTATTGAAGTAAGCTTTCTACGGTTACTATTTGGTAAGCGGAGGTTACTTCAAAAGTAAGCTGTTTATGGTTACTATTTGGTTGCTAATGATACTTTGAGAGTAAGCTGTCTTATGTTACTATTTGGTTGCTAATGATACTTTGAGAGTAAGCTGTCTTATGTTACTATTTGGTTGCTAATGATACTTTGAGAGTAAGCTGTCTTATGTTACTATTTGGCAAGCTCACGATACTTTGAGAGTAAGCTGTCTTATGTTACCACTTGGCAAGCTCATGATACTTGAAAGTAAGATGTTTATGTTACTATCTAACAAGCTGAAGCTGACTTTGGGTTGTCCACTAGGCGGATGGTTTAAGCTATACTGTGAAGACTTGCGATCTTCCATATCTCCACGTCCATTAGAGGGACGAACCTTTCGGTACGCGGCCGAACGTCCTACTTAGCTTTACTATAGGAATAGTGTCCAATCCTGGATGACCTTATATAGGTTACAGGTTATGATTGGCTCGTACGAGTCACGTGATTTTAGTTTTAGGGAAGAAGGACGCTGTTCTTGTTGTGTGATCTTTCGGGTTTGATTTTTGAAGACAGAAATCTGATCAAATATTCCGAAATTAAGTGGTCGTACGTTGATAACGGGTAAAATGGCCACGTTGAATATTATGCTCACTGTTTAAGGGTGATGATGTGATAAAGGTTTCGGGGATATCCTTTATGTGTGTTTAGATATTAGAGAGTTAGCGTTAGTCATAGTTCAAATCGCATCGTCGCTGCCATTTTGACATTCTGAGGTCCCGGATGTGTGTGTGTGTGTGTGTGTGTGTGTGTGTGTGTGTGTGTGTGTGTGAACTGATGATTTGACTTGGTTGTAGACGCTGATAAAATTCTCTTGTCGCTATAGAAATTAAGATTAGTTACCTTAGTTGATAAGGTGTGTTTTCATGTAACGTAAGGTGAAGTTGGTAATTAAGTGGAGTTTACTACTGAGTTTTAAGTTTGCCACGAGGTTGATAGGTATACACCGTTGGTCATTGATTTATGCTATAAATAGAACCGGTCAAGTAAGACGAATGTTCCTTTTATTCGTACTTGATTTACAGTAGAAATAATTGCTAAAGACAGCAATTCAACAATAATTGTCAAACCAGTTGTATTGGTTGATTTGAAATTGTTAATAACACAGCTTTCTCTTTGTACGTTGTCTTTGCAATTGATATCTAGAAGACACGGTGAGTAAGTAAACATAAAGAATATGGCGACTGGAGGAGAAGAAGAAGGTGTGAGGTCCCATCTCCACTCGGTTGATTTATTTGGCGCCACCATAAATGCTCTCGAAAAGATGAAGGAGGAATCAAACCTGATGGTTGATCGGTTGATACATTGGCAATCAACCCAGATCAATGACAGGGCTGAAAAGAACCCTGATTCACCAAAGCGGTGGATTGCTTCCCACTCGGAAGCCGCGGATATTATGAATTCGGTCCCATCTAGGCCTTTAACCTGGAGTCCTGTGCCTGAAATGGACAACCCCTCCTACCAAACTCATCTTCCTACTGATACAAACTCAATCACCTATCATACTCTAGAAGAACCATACATAGCCCGAAATGGATGCTTCCTGAGAAAGGTAGATCAACTGATATGGCCACAGCAACTGAAGCCTTGCTGGCTATGGCCAAGGGAGGGAATAGGGTAGACGATTCCTTAGGTTTCAGTCCTGAAGCGAGGGATATTCCCAGAGTTGAATCCTACCTTGAGGATGAGGAAGGCGGTCCGTCACAATACCATATAGTAACCTGGACTGGGATACTACTTGGCCAGCCGAGGATACTTTGAAAGTAAGCTTTGTTACTACCGCAGGCTCAAAATACTTTGAAAGTCCGCTGTCCAGGTTACTATATGGAACCTTCAGTGTTACTTCCATGGACACTTGTACGATTCTATAGTTGGAACCCTGAGAGTTTTTCAGTGATAAATTTACTAATGCAATCTTCAGCTTGATACTCTATGTCATAAATTTATCCATAATAATTATTCTCTGAGAACTATTTTCTTACCAATTATTGATAATGCATTGTATTGGAAATGGTTTTATTAGTGCAATATATTACCAGATATACAGAGACAAGAGTAACAGTTCATAACAAGTTTGGATTTTAAGTACGAGTTGTCCATGTTCCCTATTCACATTTTTCACAACAGTTCATTTTGTGTTTAGAAAGTTTGGTAGGCACTGGCTAAATCCATCCCTTCTCCACGTCCCCTGGATGTCAATGGTCTTCCTTTCTTTCGGGTTCTTCTTCGCTATCCTCGGTTATTTCTGGCATCCTTCCTCCGTCTTTGTGGTTTCTGGTGCAATTTCGTCTACCTTTGTTCTCCGGCCAGTTCGTTGTCCGTCTTTGCTTTCACCTACAACAAACTCTCTCGCTTAGTTTTTGGTCTAGATAGGTGCGTCTCTTACGTTTTGGTTAGACATAGATATAGTAGTATATTCTTTATTTAGTTCAAAGCAGAAACAGAAAGACTATAAAACACTAAACGAAAAAAAATACAAAAACAGAAAATATAAAAACACCAACTCAAGCTAATGCTCCCCCGGAGGTGTAAGTGTTAAAATCTGCGATTGACATAAGACATGTTGTCCTTTAGTGACACACCAAGACCATTAACCAGATAATTAAACTTGTGTCCATAACTGAATGTCAACGACAGCACGTTGAGTGTACTATCACCACCAGTTAGCAGTTTTTAAGTAGTTTAAACAAGGCAATAACTCATAGATTTAAAGTCCAAACTGCCCAGCCCTACAATAAATTCTAGTACTGATTCCATGTATGAAAACCAAACAGTTTACAATACACATTAAACCAGTAAGCGTTTAGTTTAGTGAGCTGAAACTGGGAAAATCTCACTGATACTGAGCCATCTATGTTAAAACTATTAAATGTTAGGCCTAACTGACTACTAAAAACACCACATTTATCTAGTAAGCCTGAAGCCCAACTACCGATGCATATAGCAAATATAATATCATCTGCATACACGATGCATCCCAACCAGGATTTGATAATACAACAACCGAGACCAGCTGCTCTCGACTCCACAAGAATTTTATTAACAAGCATGTTAAACAATTAAGGTGATAGAGAACTCCCCTGCCCAACACCACTCCTAAATGCAGTGACTTAGACATATTGCCATTCCAACATACTGCAGCGCTAGTTTAGTCTACCAGAATATCGACCACCAATACTGGGAAACCAGACATAAGCGATGTAGCCTACCTTGAGATTCATCCATTGCCAGTTCAATACACCAGCTTATTCACGAGCGCTCCATCGCATCGGAGGAGTAGTCCAGAGATACCAAGCAGAGGTTCAAGTGCGTTTGCTAGAAGACCAAAGAGAACTATAATTGTAATTACACACAGAGAAACAGCAAATAACGTTTGAAAGGAAGAACCAACCAGTTGCAGTGGCTCTATAATAGGGGCACGCCATCTGCAGGACATTGCCACCGCTGTCTGAGTTCTGCTGAGATGGCGCTTTAGACAACAATAACAAAGATAGCGTTCTGCATAATAATAACAACAACAATAATAATTGCTTAATACGAGCTATGCTGTGTAACAGCCATGTGTATCTGTAGTTTAACCATATCATGTCATAACAAGGATGGTTAGCCTCATCGACATCCTTGGGACTGGTATCAAGCGAAAAACTACAATGCAGCAGTTAACAAACTCCACTTTATCTCAGGGTTTACTGCACCCCGGTTTCCAGTTTGTCTGGTCAGGTCATCTCTCTGGTCATCTGCTGTGGCCACGTGGTTGTTCCTCGGATGTGAACTTATGATAAGCCGACTGAAAATGGGAGATTATTGAGTTTGATGATAGGTGAATTTGCATGCGATTCATGACTATCAGTTCAAGGATGTTAGATATAAAATTCAAGGTTGAGATGGGTCTATAATTTGACAGGCCACCAGGGTCAAGAGAAGGCTTCTTAAGCAGCAGATGAACTATGGCATGAGCAAAAGCAGATGAAAAAGATCCTTTGTGCAATGAGAAATTGATAATTGATGTAATGGTTGGACCCAAGACTCACAGCACTATTTCAGAAACCAAGGAGACCGGTTTTGTTACCCGAAGAAAAGATAAGTGTTCTCTGAAGCAGTTGGCAGAAAGTAGTCCAACAGCAACAGGGCATAGTAACGAGAATAAAACAGCATATCAGGGCAGGAGGCGAGAACGCAAAAACTCAACAAGACATTATGCCAGAGCGGACAGCAGAGATCAGACAAGTAAGATGGAGTTTCATCAGAGAGAGAGAGAGAGAGAGAGAGAGAGAGAGAGAGAGAGAGAGAGAGAGAGAGAGAGAGAGAGAGAGAGAGAGAGAGAGAGAGAGAGAGAGAGAGAGAGAGAGAGAGAGAGAGAGAGAGAGAGAGAGAGAGAGAGAGAGAGAGAGAGAGAGAGAGAGAGAGAGAGGGAGACTGTTGACAAGAGAAGCAATCCTATAACAGACGCGCTGCGAGGCAGTAAGCCAATGTAGACATCGCCCATATAAGCTGAAACCGGTGCATATTCTGGAAGTTAACCTATAAGTAACACGGCATGTTCTATGGGCCTCTAAATTGTGCTATTGTGTAGATATTGTGATGTCTAATCCCAATCATCCGCACCCAATTCTGTTATCAAAGATTAAGCATCTTGCTTATTCCACGCAACAGACAACTGTTATTATCTGCAAAAGAATTTGTAGCCAAGCTGTTGCACAAACTGCAACAGTTACAGTCTTCTGCAGCAGAAATTACTCCTGATAATCGTGATCTTGGATTCGTCCTCGATCTTTCTCTTTCTCTATCTGATCATGTCAATAGTGTCTCTCGCTCATGCTTCCACTATTTACGCCAACTTCGTGCCATTAACCAGTCCCTTCCACTCCATGCGATTGCGGCCTTGGTTCATGCTCTGATCTGCACTATGATTGACTATGGAAACGCTGTCCATATTGGCCTCTCCTCTACTAATGCATCTAAGCTTCAGTCCATCCTTAATGCTGCTGCTCGCCTTATAGGAGGCATCATGAAGTTTGGGCATATCTCTTCCTACATTCGTGGCTCCCTTCACTGGCTTCCCATTCACCAATGCATCCAATTTAAGGTTATAACAGATCAATAGCAACATTAAATTATTTCTGTTCACACAACATGGACAGTTTACGATATGAGTAATGAATGCATTGGTATTTCAGTTGTTGAAAGGTTGCTTGATAAAACCAGAGCGTAAGGAAATATTATATATGGTAGCTGGTTGAGTAGGTTCGATACCCGTAAGCCCCCTATAGGTCGACTCAGCCTTCCACTCCCTATGGAGCAGCTGTAAAATGAGCGGGCGCGTAACAGGCTGCAAATACGTGTGTTCTATAAGATCGTGAGAGTTGTACCATCATAATGTTTCAATGTTTTGTCAGTGAGCATGGCAATAAACACGAATATTATTATTACTAATAACGAAGTGTGTCCGAAATGTTAGAGTATGTGGTTTTAACCGCACTATACGTCAATCGGCAGAGGAATATTATGACATGGCTTTCTCAAGCGCCAGAGTTCAAACAACTGCATTGACTCCTACAAACAAAATTATTTAATTAAATCGGTTCTCAACACTTCTACAGCGCCTTGTATTAGTGGTAATCACGCAGACCGAGTGCCTGTGTATATAAACAAATATGGTGCCACTGACTTTGCTCCAATAAAGTACTGCTGTAACGGATGACTCTGTCCCACACAAACACACTTAGATTATTGCATGTTAGTTAAGTCGCAGTGCTGCAAGTGGACAATAGGCTTGTATTGTAGATTAGAACAATTAGCATATGCATGTCTAATTAAGTGACCAGCTTTTATGACCAGCTACATATAGCATTAAAGTTAAGCAGATTTGGGGCTAATGTTACGAGAAAGAGGCTGATGAAACGATGCTGTCGACATCTGATTGGGCAGTTCAGGTTTAACGGCCATCGGTTCATGTATCGTCTGCTACGCATGCGCAGTGGGCATCTTCGAAGAGAAGGACGATCAGTTGTGATGTTTAACGTTGGACGCGTTGGTCGCTGTCCTGCGATAGCGTTATCTTCAAACTCGGCGGAACTGTGGTTACAAAGCGTAGAAATACGCAAGCGATCTGTCAATTATGTCGTGACGATCCGTACGAATAAGTGTTGTTGAAGTTTTAAGACGTTCAAGTGGAGATTCGATCGAGTAACACTTCCGAAGATGGAACTGTTGATGAGCATGAGGCTCCGTATTAAGCTCGAGTCGGAATAAGACGTCGATAAGCGAAGTTTGTATGCGAAAACGAACTGTTCTGGGAACTTGTTAGTTCGATTGGGAAGTCTTACGAACGTTTGTGTCGCAGCTCGATTTAAGCTGGACACTCGAACTGTACAATTTGACAGTTTTGACGTAAGTTCGTCGAAAAAGGGAACTTATGCGAGGAGAAGAATACGCAACATTCTTCATCAGAAATCGTAACAACGATCTACGTCAGTGTCATCGAAAATTGGTGACTGGGGGCAAAACCAATAGAACGATTCATCTACTACAATCCAAAGAGAGGGAGGTTAATTCTAGGCTCTAATACTTAGGTTAACTTAATTAGAAGCTGGTCTAGGTAGATAATATAATAGACATATAGACATTGAATTTTAGTAAACGGTTTGACATTGATGTTATTACCACACCATGAGGTGTTTACATGATAATATAATTCATTGATATTCATGGAACTGTCTTATGTCATTAATATTCAACATAGCCTAACCTCATTATACATAAGTGTATCAGTTGTAAACCAAAGTAACGTGGGGTAAGATCAACTCCTAATGCTCTTGCATTTCATTAAAGGGTGAAATCTTGGGTACCGTTACATATCTGGTGGCTCGTCCGGGATTGAATAGTCTAGATAAAGATTTAGGCAAACTGGGATTTAATCTCCTAGTTAGACGAGCTGAAAAAGTGTTAGTTAGTAGTAGATTGAAACTTACTTGTGTTAGGAGTAGACACAACGTTGAATTGCATAGAGCGCGAATTATAATTCGTGACGTAGTTATTATTTAAATCGCTGTTGTCTCATTGGTGAGGTAAGGGTCAGGTCAATTTAGTGACGACATAGGTTGATTACCATTGGTTTATGGTAAGGACAGGTCAAGGTGAAAAGGGTGACCTGAAGATTTATTTGAACGTCTACAAGAGATTTGTTTAGCGCTTCTGTAGCCTATATTAAGGAAAATACGAAGCAATGGATGCAAATTATCAAACTTGGATTAAAATAGCTCACGACCTTGGTTATCAGGGAGCCGAGATTAAAGCCTTTGTAAAAGAAAGACAGGCAGAAGCCAAGGAAGAGAGACTGATCGAACGGGAAGCAAAGAAGTTGCAAATTGAACTAGATGAAAAGAGGCGTGCTGAGGAACGAGAGGAGAAGCATCGAGCTGACGAACGCGAAGATAGACATCGAGAAAAGGAATTGGAGCTTAAACGTATGGAGATGGAAAATCAAAAACAGATTAGAATGAGAGAATTAGAAATTAGATTGACGCTTGAAACTGCTCAGCAAGAGACTAGACATGGTAATAGCGAAACAAGTAGAAGCAATAATTCGAATCTTAACAACAATGCGAAGTATGTTAAGATGCCAGTATTCAAGGAGGAACGAGACTGTCTGGATGCATATCTTATCAGATTTGAAAGAACATGCCAGGCATACAGTGTACCAACAGAGATGTTGTCTCTTACACTTGTTCGCTCTCTTGAAGGCCGAGCTCTTGAGGTTTATCAGAGGATGGACGCAGAAGATGCGCAAGATTATGACAAGCTGAAAGAACAGCTTTTAAGACGTTTTAAACTTTCTGAGGGAGGATACAGGGCCAAATTCAAACAATGCCAGAAAGAACGAGATGAAAATGTGGGTCAATATATAGATAGAATGAAAAGATACCTCAAATTATGGTTGCAGATGTCAGGTTTTGAGCAAAGCTATGAGGGACTGGAGACGTTGATTTTGCGAGACCAGTTCTTTGTCAGATGTGACAATGACCTTAGGAGGTTCCTAAAAGAAAAGGGTAAAATAGACCTCAGTGAAATGATAATACAAGCTCAGAACTATTATGAGGCGCAAGAATCAGATGAGCGTAGGGTGACCACGAATAAGAATAAGGATGTGAGTCACAGGAATTACCGAAGTGAGGTAGAAACTGAGGATACGGAAGGACCGAGAGAAACCCAAGAAAGGGGTAGAGGAAACAGAGACTTTAATACTAGAGGTCAATTTAAGAGTAATTGGAATTTTCAAGGAAGTCGGAAACATGGTGATTCAGTAGAGAAACAGAAGGGTGGATGTTGGAAATGCGGTTCCAAAGATCACCAATTTTTCTCGTGCAATAAGAGGGATCAAAGAGATAAAACGCACACAATAGCAATGATGGATTGTGTTGCAGAAGATACAACAGGAGAGAATGAGGCGCTTATTTCGTACTATGATGTAGAAGATGAAAATGGAAACAATTGTGAAACTGAGGACAAAAGGAAATATATCAGTCAGACAACCGTTAACAAAAGGATAGTGGACTGTTTCCTCGATACGGGCGCTTCGTGTGTAGCTGTTAAGAAGAAATGGGTGAGACATAATCAGTACACAGGTAGACACAGAGTTTGTGTATATATGAATGGGATGAAAGGAAAATACCCCACAGCAATTATCGAGATAGCCGGAAAAGAATTCACAGGAAAAGTTGAGGCAGTAGTGATCGAGAACTTGTCAACAGATTTAATCGTTGGGCCGCAGTTATACAGAAAAGCACTAGGCGTAAGCAGGCCTGAGATGTGCGATGTCAGTGTAGGAACATACGATGATGATGTCATTAATGAAGTGACACAAGAAGAGAAGCATCCGCTGAGAGATAGCGTGGAAGTTGCGTCTAATAAAGATGGCGCAACAGATAAACAGCGGAGTGGTAACTTAAGAAGTAGGGTTGATTCGAAGCCTGATGAGTCACCTAAGAAAAGAATTATTGTGGGGAATGAAATTCAGCAGCATGTGGTTAAAACCGCTGAGCGTGCCGCGAAACCATTAGCGTGTGGCAAACCAAGGAATCTTAATGGAAAAACTGAAGAAGAGTTGTCCAAAATCAGGACAAATCAGGTGAAAAATTAAATAAGTAATAAAACGAAGTATGCGAGTAAGAGTTGTGATTGGTGAGGGTCACAATCAAGCTATAATTGGAGAGCAAGACGGAATGTTGGGGCTCGTACAAATTGGATAAGAAGTGCATGGAAGGAGAGAGATAGATTTGCAGATGAGTTCTGGAGAAGAGATGATCATAGAGATAAATGTGTCTATACGGAAGATGTGAAGAAGAAGATAGATGAATTTCAAGATGATGAGATACCAAATAAGAGGAAATATGGTAAGTTTGATAGAGATAAAGGAGTACCGAGGTATCACAGGGACAGAAAGTGGTAGAATGAGAAAAGTTGGAGGTGAAGGGTGTAAATAGGCAAATAATTAAGAGAATATTTAGTTTGGTGTTTGAAATGCCACGAGTCACTGAAGGGTAGATGTGACATGATGTTTTATGCCAGGAAAGCTAAACACGATCACCCTTGTTTAGTGAGTGATCGCATGCGATAGTTAAGAATAGCTTAATGTGTTGCTGAGTAGAGAGGGACTAACAAAGAAGGCGAGATTCTAGAATGGTATGTTGGAATGCAAAGAAAGATGTCATGAGACGTAATAGTAAATCCGAAGTTCAGTGAACACAGAAAGGAGAGTGTGGGCAAAGATAGTCGTATCGATAATGAGTTGCTTAGAGAATATAAGCTTAGTGAGATGTGCTCAGATACACTAGGAATAAGTTAATTAGTGGAGCACGAGAGTAAGTTAATGAGTGGATTAGTGGTGATGAAACCACTGACAGACCTAATGAAGCACTGAATTCTGAAGTTATCTGATTTAAACCAGAGTGCACTGTCAGAACAGCTGTTTCTAATTTTACTAGTAGGTTGTGCGTTAGTATGGAAGCATGATAGGATGTGATGTCCTGTGGCATATGCTGGCAAAGAGCTAATGAGAGAGAAAGTGTTTGGTGTAAGAGAGAGATTGTTTGACATTGGGTTTAGGGTATCCAAAGGGTTTATTTACTCTAGAGACGGATTACTGTGGACTGCTGTAATTAATGACTAGAAGTAATAGAAATTTCATATTTACGAGAAGACATTTGATGCAACAAAGTTATAGTTAGAGATTAGCTATATTAGAAATAGTGGAAATGTAGTGACAGACTAGCTGGGTGTGGATTAGAATGAACAGATAAAATATAAATAAGTAAGAAAGTTGTATAGTTAATTTTGGATATTGCAATATGTGAGGTGATGAAGATAATTCATTGCTTAATTGAAGATTTGAGTAATAAGTGTTGTATGTTACTAGGTGTTGTTAGAATAGAGTAAGTTGAAGTGTTGTGTTGAAAAATTAGTAAGTTGAGTAAGGTGAATAAGTAAATAAGCGTTTTGTGTGGTTATAAGAGACATTGTTAGGTAAAATTTGGTAAATTTTAGTCTGTGTGGGTGCTTATATGTAACGGATGACTCTGTCCCACACAAACACACTTAGATTATTGCATGTTAGTTAAGTCGCAGTGCTGCAAGTGGACAATAGGCTTGTATTGTAGATTAGAACAATTAGCATATGCATGTCTAATTAAGTGACCAGCTTTTATGACCAGCTACATATAGCATTAAAGTTAAGCAGATTTGGGGCTAATGTTACGAGAAAGAGGCTGATGAAACGATGCTGTCGACATCTGATTGGGCAGTTCAGGTTTAACGGCCATCGGTTCATGTATCGTCTGCTACGCATGCGCAGTGGGCATCTTCGAAGAGAAGGACGATCAGTTGTGATGTTTAACGTTGGACGCGTTGGTCGCTGTCCTGCGATAGCGTTATCTTCAAACTCGGCGGAACTGTGGTTATAAAGCGTAGAAATACGCAAGCGATCTGTCAATTATGTCGTGACGATCCGTACGAATAAGTGTTGTTGAAGTTTTAAGACGTTCAAGTGGAGATTCGATCGAGTAACACTTCCGAAGATGGAACTGTTGATGAGCATGAGGCTCCGTATTAAGCTCGAGTCGGAATAAGACGTCGATAAGCGAAGTTTGTATGCGAAAACGAACTGTTCTGGGAACTTGTTAGTTCGATTGGGAAGTCTTACGAACGTTTGTGTCGCAGCTCGATTTAAGCTGGACACTCGAACTGTACAATTTGACAGTTTTGACGTAAGTTCGTCGAGAAAGGGAACTTATGCGAGGAGAAGAATACGCAACATTCTTCATCAGAAATCGTAACAACGATCTACGTCAGTGTCATCGAAAATTGGTGACTGGGGGCAAAGCCAATAGAACGATTCATCTACTACAATCCAAAGAGAGGGAGGTTAATTCTAGGCTCTAATACTTAGGTTAACTTAATTAGAAGCTGGTCTAGGTAGATAATATAATAGACATATAGACATTGAATTTTAGTAAACGGTTTGACATTGATGTTATTACCACACCATGAGGTGTTTACATGATAATATAATTCATTGATATTCATGGAACTGTCTTATGTCATTAATATTCAACATAGCCTAACCTCATTATACATAAGTGTATCAGTTGTAAACCAAAGTAACGTGGGGTAAGATCAACTCCTAATGCTCTTGCATTTCATTAAAGGGTGAAATCTTGGGTACCGTTACAACTGCTACCTACCATAATGCAATTCCCTACGCAACTAAGTTTGTATTCGCATGCATTCAAATTTAGAAAATGTGAAAGAAGGCATTTATGTGCATTCTGTTGCCATTTCAGACACTTGCTACTTTATTTAGTGTTTTCTCTAAAGATGTCAATTAATGCAAGTTTTTCACAAACAAGGAGGTACTATGTAGGCTTCTTCAGCAAGTTCTTCACAAACAATAATTTAGTGTCGATTGAAGATTATTAATATACTTAGACAGTGACATTACATAAAGAGAGGGGAAAGCAGTTTCTTGTTTATGGATTCCCTGCAGTCTGTTCTGCGCTTCAGCCGAAAGATTCTCCAACCTATGGAGTTCAGTTTCTACAGCCTTCAGACATGCAACAACATACTTACTTATTCCTTCTCATGCACGTCTGAAATCCGGGCAATCAGTGCCTCCATCCATCTCTGCCCAATGCCAGTCCTCTGGCCATGGGCAGCAATCCGGGGAATAGAGGGGGACAAGACCCCAACCTTTAACAGTGGGGGAAACATCATTCATCTGTCCCCCAAATTTTGAAGAAACATCAGAAAAGGTCAGCGCAAAAAATTTTTGATCTCTTTTGAGCAGATCGGTTCAAAACTCCTTTTTGACCAGATAAGTTCAAAAGCGTCCCCCCACCTGTCAAAGAAGATCACCGCCAGTGCCTCTGTCCTTGTCGCACGACATCCTCAAGCACCTCAAGTCGTCTAAATTATATATTACAAGGCTTGACATAGAGAAGCCACTTCACAAAACATCAAGATGTGAATGTAGGTTGCAGTTCACACATGTCAATAAGACAACCATTCAGGTACCTAGTCAGCCAGCTATCCAAGTCGGACACACACCCATGCAACCAGCCTTGCAGCCATGAGTCATCAACACAGTCATTTATGCCTTCATCCATGCAACCATCTGTGCATTCATTCATATAGTCACCTGTGCATATATAGTGGTCATACATACAGTCATCCATTCTTTCGGTCGTGCACATAATGTATCTGTTGCATGCGAGCTGTAGGTAGGAAGGCTCAGCTATCATCATCATCAGCACAAGTCACTTATGTATTAAGAGGCATGTTTTGGGAAACGAGAGAGAGAGAGAAGGAAAGAACGAGAAACGAACGACGGTGGTAGGAACAACAACAGTGTGTAGTGAGTGAATTGAGAGTGCGTGTAGGTGAATCGAATATTAACTATTGTAGTCAACGTAGTTAATTGCAAGTTAACAATAAAGTAATATTAAATCAATGAGTGTTATCTATCAACGAAGTAGCCAACAACGGCCGCTTCAGGTGGTGGAGAACCGCTTCAGAACGATCCGACCTCTCGTCTACATCCGATCGAGCAGTTCCGTTTCAGCAGTGCTGTGACCGCTCAGCGCTGGTATATCGATGAGTGTACCCATCAATCCAACATCTGGCAGATACAATCTTCGATCGGGTAAGCTATTACCATCGTCGTTGGACTTCTCTCCTCCGGAGTCACACATATCCTTGCTGCCGCAGTCTTCGAACATTTCAACTGATTCTTCATCTACTTACTTGGCTCCAGCTGCTGACGTTCTAACCTCTACGCCTCCATCGCCAACAATTTTGACACCACCGGCAGACAATTTTTTCTCTGCGGCACCGTTTCATTTTGGACAACCAGCAAACGCTGTTAGTCAGCCAGTCTACGCTGTCCTTGACGATTCTGACGCTGATTCCTCTCATTCCTCTGACGCTGATTCATCTGATTCTGAAATGGCTGGCAATACCTTGGTTCCTGCACCATTCACGGGCAAACCGCAGGAAGATGTTCTCGAGTTTCTGAATAACTATGACCTTTGGGCTACCTTTAGAGCTATGTCCGGAGGTCAGAAATTGGCCGGGTTACCTCTCCTCCTTAAGGATGGTGCAGCGCTGTGGTTCAACACTCAATCACAGGCCACTCGGGACAGTTTCACTGCATTGCGTGATGCCTTGATTCTGCGATACGGTCCACATCCTTCGGATGCCTGGAAACGATCTCCTGACCTGTGGCAGATTCGACAATTGCCACACCAGACTGTCGATGACTTTTTAACTGTTGTCCAAAAGGCTGCCCAAAAACTTGGAGTTGGAGCTGACCAAACATTTCTCGTGGCGTTGAACGGCCTACGATCTAACATTCGACAACATGTCATTCACCATGATATAACCACCATAGAGGATCTGCAGAAATGGGGTCGATTGACGGAGTTGTCCCTGGACGATCATTCTGATGCGGGTCAACACATTCGTCAAACGGTCTCTGAACTAGCTGCTATCCGTGAGGAATTGAAACAGCTTCATCTGACCAATGTAGCTGCGGTAAGTTCTACTGGCCACAAAACATTGTCACCTTCGCCGCGTCATGTCACCTTTGATTTGCTACCTGATCCATCGTTGGAGACAACACGTCTGGAAGCCTACACGACATCGGCAAGAGACTATCACCCACGCCCTGGTAACTATCAACCGCCACAACAGTCTGATTCGCCGAGGTATCTTGAGAACACTCCGAGGTACTCGCAAGGTCGATCGTGGAATTGCTCTCAACCTCCTTACCGACAGACCTCCTGGCGTTCAGCTTCCAAGTCATCTTGCAGTAATTGCGGAGGTAATCATGCTCCTAATAGCTTCTGTCGCGCCAAGGGTGTCACTTGTTTCAGATGCGGAAAACGGGGCCACTTACAGTCTGTTTGCAGGTCCACCAGAGCGCCCTCTGGTCGCTTTAGCCAAACATAGGAATTCGCTTCCCGCCGTCCACAAATGACGGTTGGGGCTAAGAACAGAATTTATGCACAGACTGACAAAATTGCGATGTATAGAAACACAATTACTGTACAAGTTAGGAACCGCACTGCTCAATGTTTGCTTGACTCAGGCGCCAGTGTCTCGTGCATCAGTGCTGAATTTTTGCATAAATTGAAACTTCCTGTTCAACCATTGAGAGATGATGACACCAAAAATGTATTTTTGGCTGATGGTCATCCTGTTCGAGTACAAGGTCGTGCAGACATTACTGTTAAACTTTCCGGTTTGAGTATTCCTTATGAATTCTTGATTTTGCCACAGATGGGATATAGTCTGATTCTTGGGTTAGACTTCTTGACTGACAGTAAGGCAAGAATTGATTTTGATGCAAAGGTTGTCACTTTTTTTGATGATTTGGCTGCTACTCGGTTGTCAACTTCTACTGTGCATTCTTTCTCTGTGTGTACTCTGCATGCAACTGTCTTGAAGCCAATGTCTGAGACATTGGTCCCAGTTTTATTGCCTTCAAAGTATTCAGCTGATATGTCCATTATTGAACCATTTGCACGGGAGGCGAAATGTAAATTTATTTGTGCAAGAAGTGCCATTGATTCTTCTAAGAAAACAGCTGTTTGCAAGGTTTTGAACCCTACCAATCAAGTCATTTGGTTGGCCAGACATAAACCATTGGCATGTGTTGAGCCTATTTTTCCAGAGATATTAGCAATGTTTGCTGATGATAAACCACCACCATCGGCATCATCACCGCCACCCACACATTGCAATCATACGCCATCCTCTGCACTTGGAGTCCTCAAATCATCCTCCACGCATGATTACGTTTCCTTGGATAATCTGTCTGCTCGTAAAAGTCATTATGCGGATGGTTTGTCTGGCAGACCATCGGAAAGTAATTACGATACTGATGATTTCTTTGTCCGTACGGATAATGTTTCTGGCAGCACTGGAACCGCATCAGATAAGCCGATTGCTGATCCGCTGAATAGATTACATGGCACTAGAGATTTGCGATCCAGGTCTTTGGACGACCTTAAAGTCAATTTTTACTCTGATAATTTGTCAGCAGATGAGAATGTTAGATTGAAAGAGTTCTTACAAGTCAATTTAGGTACGTTTTCATCATCATTGGATGATCTGGGCAGGACTCATTTGACACAGCATTCTATTCACACTGGGTCTGCTCCACCCATTCACCAGAAAGCTTACCGTCATTCTGTTTCTGCTAAGGCGGAAATTGCTAGGCAAACAGAGAAAATGTTATCGGCTGGTCTCATTGAGCCGAGTACAAGTGTCTGGTGTTCTCCCGTTGTGTTAGTAAAGAAACGATCGGGTCAATTTAGATTTTGTGTTGATTACCGAAAGCTCAATTCTGTAACTGAATCCATCAGTTTCCCTCTGCCACAATTGACAGATGTCTTTGATGCCATGGGAGAGGTCAAGCCTAGGTATTTCAGTTTACTTGATTTAAGGAGTGGTTTCCATCAAATTCCATTACATCCTGACACTAGGGAAAAATCTAGTTTTGTGACACATCAAGGTCAGTTTCAATGGACCACTGCTCCATTTGGATTGAAAAATTTGCCGAGTTTCTTTCAGCTGCTCATGTCCAGAGTTTTCCAGAATTTGCATTTTAAATCATTAATTGTTTACATGGATGATATATTGGTCTATAGTACTACCTTTGACCTACATCTGGTGCATTTAAAGGAGGTTTTTGATCGCCTAAATGAAGCTAACTTGAAACTTAATCCGGAAAAATGTTCCTTTGGTCTGGATAAAATCTTGTATCTCGGGCATGTGCTCTCAGCGGATGGGGTAGCCGTTGATGAATCGAAAACCAAGGTCATTCGTGATTATCCAAGGCCGACGTCTCCTAAAGAGGTCCGGTCATTCCTAGGTCTTGCATCTTACTATCGCAAATTTATAACTCGATTCTCTATCATTGCAAGTCCATTAAATCGATTGCTTCGTAAAGACATGAAGTTCGAGTGGGATGAGACCTGTGAGGAAGCTTTTATTAAATTGAAGCAGGCTTTGTCGACTGCTCCGGTTTTAATTTATCCTGACATGTCTAGGCCTTTTATCATTAATTGTGATTCAAGTTCTCAAGCTGTGGGTTTTGTGTTAGCTCAGGAGGATGTTACAGGTAGGGAGCATCCAATTGCCTTTGGGGGCCGATCTTTGACTACTTGTGAGAGAAACTATACTGTCACTGAACTGGAAATGTTAGCTGTGATTTGTGCTATCAAGCAATTTCACTGTTATCTTGCCAATGCTACATTTACCGTTTACACTGATCATATCAGTTTGAAGTATTTACAGTCCTTGAAAACGAGTCAAACTGGTCGTTTACTTCGGTGGGCGTTACAGTTACAGCAGTACAATTTTGATGTTAAGTACAAGAAGGGTAAATGTAATGTGAATGCGGATGCACTTAGTCGCATATCTTATCCCATGCACGTGGATGCTGATGAGGAACTTGAAAGTTTATTGGCTCCTATTGACACTGACATTATTCAGATGGATTTGAATTTAATCACAGACAGTGATTTAGGTGCACCGGAGGAACCTCAAGGCGAGGCATTTCTCCAAGAGACTGCGAAGCAACAAAATAGATGTTTAGAGTGTCTTCCTATCATTCGTTATTTGGAATTAGGTGAATTACCTCTGGATGATAGGGAGGCGAGGAAGTTGGTTATTGAGAGTTCAGAATATGCTGTAAACGAGGGAGTTCTTTGGCATTACTATCAGCCTCGTTCTCGGGGTCCTCAACGGAGCTATATAAATCAGCTTGTTGTACCATTGAGTATGAGACAAGGTATTTTAAATGGTTATCACGAAGAGTGCAGTCATCCAGGGTTCCACCGATGTTATTTGTCAGTTCGACGTCGTTATTTTTGGAAAGGCATGCACAAGGATCTGCAGAATCATATCATGTCATGTAGTTTGTGCCAACAGTGTAAATATCCTCTCCCGTTGAACAAACCACCGATGACGTCATTGCCAATTAAACAAATTTTTGGTAGATGGCATATGGATATACTTCAGCTGCCTAGGAGTAAGGAAGGTTACCGTTACCTTCTTCTTTGTGTCGAATCCCTTACAAGATTCCCGGAGATGGTTATGCTGAAAGATCAGACGGCTCAGACTATTGCTGAGGCCCTGTATAGAGAAATCTTTACTAGATATGGTCCACCTGAAACCTTGTTGTCTGACCGAGGAGCTAATTTTTTGAGTAAAATTGTGACCGAATTATCATCATTATTTGGTGTTAAAAGGATTCACACAGCTTCTTATAATCCTAGATGTAATGGCGCTTGCGAAGTTGTGAATCGATCTATTTGGAAAATGTTGAGACTCCACTGTAAAGATGAGACTGACTGGCCTATTTTTATTCCTGCCATTCTGTATTCTATTCGCGCAACAACGAGTGCAAATTTAGGACACAGTCCTGCGTTCTTGTTATTTGGCAGAGATTTTAAATTCCCAGTGGATCAACAGATGGGTTTGTCTGATCAACCAGAGACTACTCATGAGTATGTCAGGAGAATTGCTAATGCGCTGGAAATGGCTAGACAGCAAGCTGTGGATGAGACTGTAGTTTTACAAGCTCGCAATAAGAAGAATTACGATCTTAGGACCAGTTCTTCAGATTACGCAGTTGGGGATCAAGTTTGGGTTTTTAATCCTGTTACGCCAGTTGGCAAGAAGCCAAAGCTGTATAAGAAATTCGTTGGACCTTATTACATTACGTCTCAGGTTGCTCCATTTACTTACTTACTACGGCACGCCTTGACTAACAAACTGTTACGTCACCCAGTCAATGTTGATAGATTGAGGCGTTATGTTGATAGAAGGGATTATGAACAAGATTTACAGGTTACGCCTACTTCACAGGTCCAACCTTCACCGGGTACTGACGCAGTTGTCGACCCAGCAACAGTATCTGATGTTGTGACTGCGCATTCTCCATGGATTGAAGCGGAGCAAATTAGTGGAATGAAATTCATTAATAAAAAAAGATTCTATAGAGTGATTTTTAAGAATAGGTCTCTCAAGCCTGAATGGACAGCTGAAGAGGATGTCAGTGATTGCTTGAAGAGAGAATATCACATTAAACGAACCATGACGGGGAAAGTTAGGAAAAGGCCTACTCCTCAGCGGTTTACCATTGGTCCACTAGGTGATTAGACGAGTTGCTGAATGGTAGTTTTTTTATTATTACAGGTTATGTTCACCCTGAAGCCTAATGTCACAGGGTCACTTGTCGTGATTGATTACTATTGGCTCCTGAGAAATGTTGCATTTTATATGTTTTAAAGGAGATAGTTGCCTCTTGTGCTTATGTTAAAGCCGCTGTACAATGATGTCAGTGAGTATGCTGTGCGTCACTAGAGCAACTACTATACAGCGCTTATTATATATTCATCTTGGGATTTCTTGTTGGCCAACAATTATTTACATATGTATTACACTGATACATTCAGCGCTAAAATCGACATTTAAAGTCGTGGAATAATGTCGAGTAATGACACTTTATTCACCATCCAGACAGTTTTTGTTTGACAGGGTTACTGACGAGTAGGACTGCTTTGAGGTTATTTCCGTGGAGATTTGATTTCTTGGTTGATATTATTCTTGTATATATATTATTCTTGGTCCTACTATGGTAGTTGTTTTATGCACCGTTGTTACAGATGCTGTTCTACGTACGTACAGGCCTACGCTTCATGTATGGGATATAATGGGTTTTGGCGGAGTTGTCGTAATTGGCATAGGCCTGGGGTTCATCTCATATTACGTGGTTATGTGAGGGTGTATGCTGTGGTTATGCTGGGGTGTGTCGTTGTACGGCCAGTGGTTGTGCCGGTGAATGGGGAAAACCATGCCGTACAGCTGCGCGCTGATATTGTTATCGCTGTGTGCTGTGATAAGCCATCATCGTTTGTGTATTTAACTGAGAATACTATGGCAATTGAAAATGGGTTGTCTGATTTGATGCTGATTTGTCCTCAAGGACGGTCGAAAAAGGTTACTGCATGCAGTTCTTGTCATGTTTCTATTCCGAATGAATGTTCCATGGTAAGCGAACACTATGTTTTTCCTGCTTCGTGTTCAGCGAGTGACCTACTTAATGCTAGTGATTCAGTTGTGCATACGTTTAATTTGGCGATTATTCAAGAGTTTTTTGTTCAGGAGGATTGGGCTCTGCTTAAGGCGGACACTACTGTTGCTGAACAGATTACGCTGCAGTTGCCTGTTTTCATTACTCATTCAAATGCTTCTCTGGTAGCTGAGGAACAGTTAGCTGAGGATTTTGCCACTGCAATGAATTCTGTTAAGGAAGGTCAGGCGATATTCAAGTCCAAGGATGATATTTTTCGAGAACAGTTGGGACATTTGACTAATTTGGATTCGTCCTTTTACTCTGCATCCATATCTTTTCTTGTGCCTGTGGGTTGATTTATAATTGTTCTCCTTGCTGTAGTAACGATTTATTTGGTGGTTCGTGTGCATCAATTGTCTATTATTGTGTTGACTTTATCACGCCCTGTTCAAACTAATTCAGTTCCACCAGTTTGGATTTTTTCGCAGTCAACTGGGATTCCGACATCCCGGCCAATGATTTTATTTGAATATGCGGAATTTCCATGGTTTCAGATTACTGTTATCACGTTCCTTGTGGTTATGGTTTTGGTTCTGATTTTTCGGAGGGTTTATCGTCGTTGTTGCAAGTCGTCGGTTGTTCAGCCTGTGTGTTTACCCATGCATATTTTTAACACAGAAGCTAAAGTTGTTATTCCTTGGTATAAGTTGCGTTATGCATTAGGAGATTATGATGTTGTCGCTTTGAATGCTATTTCTAACATTAGTCTTTCTCGTCATTGTTCTGGTCGTCAGTTACGTTTTCAGTGGAATATTACAGCTTTACATAAACCTTCTCAGATTCGAGTGTTGTTGCCACAGTCCTTATCTATTTCTTACTGTTTGGCTCGAAAACTGGACACTATTATTGGCCCTAACAAACGTTATTCTGTTCAACTGTATATCTCTAGTTTGGAATTCAATGTTCCGCTTGAGTTGCAACAATAATCAGTGTTGTTGTTTACATTGAGTTTCTGCTTGTTGATTGAACTATTCGTCGATTGGTTGCTATCGTTTAGTTCTAGTTGCTTATCTTGCTGACGCTTGTATTATCATGTTCTACTTGTTCGTATTGGGATGACGATTTTTATGGTTACATGGTTATATTTCGGTACTTTATATGGTTATTGTGTTGTGATCATTAATGGTCATATAGTGGTAGTTATGAGTATATTACGTTAGTTTCTCATGTCGTGCTTACTATTTGATTGCTATTTCGATTGTTATTGTCACTGCGTTCGATTCACCGCACGGGGTCTGATAGAGTTATGGACTAATAGACTGCTTGACTAGATTTCTTGAATTGGACTTATGTGTTAGTATTCTTCACTGTTGGTTATTCGTTATTTTGTTGAGGGGTTTAACGGGAAAAACCCGTGGCTCGTGTTTTTTATAAGGATGGTCATATAGTGGTCATACATACAGTCATCCATTCTTTCGGTCGTGCACATAATGTATCTGTTGCATGCGAGCTGTAGGTAGGAAGGCTCAGCTATCATCATCATCAGCACAAGTCACTTATGTATTAAGAGGCATGTTTTGGGAAACGAGAGAGAGAGAGAAGGAAAGAACGAGAAACGAACGACGGTGGTAGGAACAACAACAGTGTGTAGTGAGTGAATTGAGAGTGCGTGTAGGTGAATCGAATATTAACTATTGTAGTCAACGTAGTTAATTGCAAGTTAACAATAAAGTAATATTAAATCAATGAGTGTTATCTATCAACGAAGTAGCCAACAACGGCCGCTTCACATATATTCAAGCAGCCATTTCTATATTCACCCAAGTAACCACCTGTGCATTCCTCCATTTGGTTATCTAAGCATTCATCCGTGCATCAATCTTACATCTGAATCTTCATGCTTGGCAGCACCACGACAATAGAAAGGCTGGTCATTCAGGAGAAGTTGCGTCTTTGCAACCTTCACCTTCCGAATCCCAAAGTGCTGACGATACACGTCAGAACCAAACTTCGCCTGACAACAAGAACAGAACAAGTGTATTCAGAATAATCTTTCCTTCATTTTCTGTAAGACTCTCAAACTACATCTGCACCATGCGAAGACCATTTCTGTAAGAATCATGTAAAACCTAAATATATTCTTCATAATAGTTGCTCAACTCCAACCAGCTCTTCATGTTTAGCACCAACAGTGCTCAGAAAAATACACAATTTAGGGAGTTATGGACTTTTCAATACAATTTTGCAAACACAGAAACAGATACTTGGAACATAAATGGAATTCCAGTATATGTACCACTCACTACACA
This sequence comes from Allolobophora icterica, assembly GCA_963556255.1. Classification (NCBI taxonomy): domain Eukaryota; kingdom Metazoa; phylum Annelida; class Clitellata; order Crassiclitellata; family Lumbricidae; genus Allolobophora; species Allolobophora icterica. The sequence goes on along the minus strand of OY744603.1, from coordinate 58,710,398 downwards.
CCAGTAGCTTTGTGCATCCTGGATGATTGGAAAACTTGAGTACACTGTTAAATAAGTAACGGTAACACATTGGTAACCCTCACTCAGACTTGTGCAAGTACCAGAAACCATAGTGGACCACTTAAGAGGACTTGAGACCACGCTCAGTGGATAGGGAAGTACTGGTGCTTACTTTGCTGCTTGAGTTTCCTTGACCAAAACTGTCAAAATCAGGCATGGCGTGTATATATATATTGACACCTGGCTGTGCGCATATAGAAGGAGAACATCTGACTGGTTCAAAATTCACAGTCAGGTATGATGAAAAGGCAGTCAGTCCAATGGCTCCAGATCTCTCTGGCTGGCACCAAGAAATGAAACTATAGAGCCCACAGTCCATTGTGGTATGGTAGGCACACATAAATGAGAGGAAGGCTTCAGAAATCTAGATTATTGTAGCGAAAATCAGTTGGGACTTTCCCCTTTTCGCTTTTGCACTGGTTGAACTTGCGAGCTGCACATGCATATATATATATATATATATATATATATATATATATATATATATATATATATATATATATATATATATCAATTGTGCATAAATATATTTGGCTTATAGCCCGCGGCGTAGGCGCGCGCGGCGTAGCCGTACAGGACATGTACGGGGTACCGCATAGGTACCAGGGTGCCGGACATGTACTGCCGCGCTGAGGTACGGGGGTACCGCTGAGGTACTGGGGTGCCGCAAGGGTACTGGGGGTACATGGGCAGCCTATAAAAGAGGCGTGGATTTGCATTGAGAAGTGAGAGGTTTTAGCCTTCGAAGTGATTAGACGTACGCGGAAACATTTGCAGTCGAGCCGAAGAATTGTTTACTCTGTGGACCAGCAAAGATCTATCGCGGTGAGCGACACCGTTGTTTCTTTGTTCTGTTGCGTAGCCATTGCTTTCTTTGTATAATCAGTGTAGCTTAGATTTGATTTCATTGTTAGTTTTAAATTCTTGTCGCCCTGGCTAGACATGAGTTCTAGCGCGGGCCCCTTTGTCTCCGACTCTGCACTTCAGTTGCAGTCGGTCGAAGACATTACGGATATCTTAGGGCTGGTGACTCCGTCTAAAAAACGGTTGAAGCCGTGTGACGACTCGCCTGATAGTGGCAGGTTAATAATTGCGACCGATTCCGAAGAATCGAGTTGCGATGACGATAACGACGGGTTCTTAACGGTTAGTGGTAAGACTGCCCGTAAGTCGGAGAAGAAGAGGAAGCTCACTGGTGTCACCCTGGACTCCCTCAGGCATTCTCCCAGTAAGGTAAAGAAAACCACTGTGGAACGGCGCATGCCAATTGCGCCGAAAGCCTTGGTAAAGGCTCCCACCACACGGTCTGGAGATAAACCCAGGTTAGTAAACAAAGGAGATCAATCAACAGAGATGAAAGAGGCGCCTGCCACTCGGGTGACGGTCTCCCGATCTGTAGAAGACCGATTGTTTGTAGAGTTTATTGGTCTGCCTTTGTGTAAGGTGAACGCGACCGCTGTCAGGACGGAGCTGAACACGTCGTTCGGCCCGTTGTTTGCGGACCTGGTGACCCCGTCGGCCACGAGTGTGCGTGTGCACCTTGGCGGCCCTGAAAAGGAGGCAAACAGAGCGCGCCTGCTCGCCTGTACCAAGGTCTGTAATTACCAGATCAAGGTGTCGGAGCCACGCGAGATCGTGCGCCACAGGGGCAAATATGTCCAGAGAGTGATTAAAGGAGTGTCACATGCTCTGTCTGACTCGGACATATACGAGTCTGCCAAAGAACACGAAAACCTGCCTGTGATCAAGGTCGAGCGTACTCACAAGATTGTGAACAAGGTGAAGGTGCCAACTATGGCTGTCCTAATCAGTTTTTTGCCTGGTGCAATTGTCCCTGCACGATTGCATGTAGGTTTTCTGACATTCAAGCTACATCTGTACGAGCCACCAGTAACCCGTTGCTTCTGTTGTTTTTTACCTGGCCACGTGGCTAAGTTTTGCAGGGTCAAGACCCTGCGATGCAGCATCTGTGCCGGTGAGCACAAGGCTGCCGATTGCACGAAGCGGGACCAACCGAAGTGCGCAGCCTGTGGAGGACCGCATCCCGCGCTGTCTAGCAGCTGTCCGAAGTACGTGCTAGCAAAGGCAGCGACCACCATCAGCGTACGCCAGGGCGTCCGATACAGCGATGCGCTCCGGATGGTTCAGTCGCAGACCAACAACACTCAGCCTCAGAAGCCGACGACAGCTGCAGCCGAAACCGCAGCAACTACACCTGCCGCTGCGCTAACAACGACAACGGCAACAGCACCAAAACCGCCTAGCTCTCCAAAGCCTCGACGGGCCAAGGTGACCCAACCTGCTGCAGACGTCACCGTACTACCGCCGATTCTGGAGGGGATCACGAAGACCGACGAGGATGGTTCCGCCCAGAGACACGCTCTGGACGCCCTCACCCGCGCCTGCGCCTTGTTCGTAGAGGGAATGACGGCGATGGGGGCGAATGAAGGCGCCGCTGTCACTCCGGCAAAGATGATCGAGGTCATCCTTGGTGCCATCCATGCCGCCTTCAAGATCCCGCTCGACGCGATGACACCCGTCTATCCAGTCGCCTCGACAACTTCCGGCATATCGTCAGCCACGTCAGCCACTTCACCCGTCAACCGCCATCATTGATCTCCAGATTCTCCAGTGGAACGCGTGCAGCCTCAGGGCCCGGGTGGGGGAGCTGAGGCACCGCGTCTCCGGGATGCAGACACCGCCGGCGGTCATCTGCATCCAGGAGACGTGGCTCAGCCCGTCCATCAGTTTTGAGATCCCGGGGTACTCCTGTGTGCGGCACGACCGTTCCGTTGGAGAAAAAGGAGGAATGGCGACGTTCGTGAGGACGGGTATCGCCTACTCCCTGATCAGCACCACTGACGTCCCGGAATCGATCACCATCTCTATCGACGGACTCCCAACAAAGATCAAGATCATCAACATCTACCATACAAAATCAACACCAGAAGACCCCTTGTTGCCGGACGCTTACACGCCCTTCTTCCGTAACAAGTCTGCAATCGTTCTGGGAGACTTCAACGCCCACAGCACTCTCTTCGGGTCCGACATCACCAACGCACGGGGTCGCCAGCTGGAAGACGACATTGAAGCCAGCGCCTTTGTCCTACTGAACACTGGTACCCCGACGTTCGTCAGCAACACCTCTGGAGCATCCAGCCCTCTGGACCTTGCGATGGCCTCGACGCCCTTGGCGCGGAGGTGCACTTGGACTGTCCTCGACGATTCCATAGGCAGCGACCACTCACCGATCCTCATCACCATCGATGAAGCAGTCCCGGTCGAAGAGTCCTTCATCCCGAGGTGGCTCCATCGAAAGGCCGACTGGACGGCCTTCAAGGACGACTGCAGAGAGGCGCTGACCATCGACCTCGTTACCGACGACATTGAGGTGAGCCACAGCAACATCACCGGTTCGCTCATGGAGGTCGCCATGCGGCACATACCTCGGACGACCCCTCCCAAGGGGAAGACCAGGAGTGTGCCGTACTGGACAGAAGAGTGCACTCGCCGCGTCGGGGAGCGCACCGAGGCCCGCAACAAGATGCAGAGGACCAGGGACCCGGCGGATGTTGAAGAATACCGTCACATCAAGGGAATCGCCCAGAAGACCATCAAGGACGCGCAGAAGACATCCTGGAGAGAATACTGCACCACCTTGAACGACAAGACGAAGCTCGGAAGGGTGTGGGGCACCCTGAGAAAGATGTCCGGCACAAGGTCAAGACCACAAATTCCAACGCTGAAGAAAGAAGGAAACACCTACACGACGAACCAGGAGAAAGCGAACCTCTTCGGAAGATGCTTCTCTGAAGTCAGCTGCACTGGCAGCCACTCCGCGGAGTTCCAGGAGCGTAAGGACGCTTTTGAAGCCGAGCACTCTGAGGAGCTTCACGGAGAGCACCTTCTGACTGACGAGAAGCCCTTCAACGAGCCCTTCACCATCCAGGCTCTGAGAATCGCTCTCCTGCGCTGCAAGAAGGATACAAGTCCGGGTGAAGACACCATCACGTATGGGATCCTGGCCCAGCTTCCGCATCCGAGCCTGCTTGCCTTGCTGGAGCTGTTCAACATGGTGTGGCAACATGGACGACTCCCGGCCTGCTGGAAGAACTCCATCGTTGTTCCTATCCTGAAACCGGAGAAACCAGCCTTCGACGCCAACTCCTACCGCCCGATTGCCCTGACATCCGTCTTGTGCAAACTGATGGAGCTGCTAGTGACGGACCGGCTGACCTGGCACATGAAAACCAACCACCTGTTCAACAGATTCCAGTCTGGTTTTCGCAGGCTCCGGAGCTGCCAGGACCACATCGTTCGACTCCAAGACGACATCCAGAGAGCCATCCACTCTAAATACAGCCTTACTGGTGTTTTTGTAGATCTCGAGAAGGCTTTCGATCTGATGTGGACCGACGGACTGCTGCACAAGCTGCAGCAACACAACATCACCGGTCAGATGTTCAACTGGATCCGGGACTTCCTGACCGACAGACACATCCGTGTCCGCGTGGGAGCAGAGCTGTCCGAACTCTTCCACATGGAGAACGGATCGCCACAGGGCAGTGTCATCAGCCCTGTGTTGTTCATCATCATGATGAACGACTTCCCGGATCCGGAGAACGGCGTCAAGCTTTCTCTCTACGCGGACGACAGCGCCATCTGGAGAGCAGGACCAAACCCGGACGTGAACCAGCGACACCTTCAATCCTACCTCGATCGACTGAAAAAATTCTTCGACGACTGGGGTTTCAAGGTGTCTTCGACGAAGACCGTGGCCGTCGAATTCCATCGCTTCCGCACACCAACTGCGCCGTTTTGTCCTGCGCCGTTTTGTCGGCGCACCATGACGGCGCTATGACTCTATGACTGACCGACTGAGACTTCTCAATGCTTACTTAAAATACGTTTATTTATCGACGCCGTCATATCAAAGATGATTGGCGTCATAGACAATAATATATGTACAGGTACATAATAGATCACGATTGGGGTCCAAGACAGGTTAAGCTGACGGCCGGCTGCCAACCAAGAAAACCCAGTGGGGGTAGGTGGTGGTAGGATTTTCCCATGCACGGTCAGCGGAGTTGGGTTTTCTCCCCTCCCCCGTCTTGGTTACATTTGTGGGGCTTGCTATTTACATAGGATAGTTCTCTGTATACTGTTAATATTGTTAATATTGTTCCGAGTATTATTTACACTAAAAGTTTATGTTCTTCTATCTTCTTCTTGGTCTTCTTCTTTGTCTTCTTCTTTGACTTCTTCTTGGTCTTCTTCTTTCCGGTGGGGGCAGGGGCCGCCTTCAGATCTTTCGACCGGAAGCCTCCAGCCACTTGTAGATGGTATTCAGGCAGCTGGTTTGACTGAGTACGGTGTACAGATCGAAAGACCAGTTTTTCCGTGCGCACTCTCGGAGGAGCTGGTCTTGGAGTCCAGCCTGAGAAGGGCACTCCAAGAGGAAATGGCGCACGGTTTCCTGGGCGTTACCGCACTCGTCACAGTTTCCGGTTTCGTGGCGGCCCCACAACTTCAACTGCGCGTTGAGGCAGCAGTGCCCCATTCGGAGTCTGGTGATGGTGACTTCCTTCCTCCGGTTTGGGTCGGTGTATCTGCGGACCAGGCTGACGTCTGGCTCGACGACCCTATAGTCGGAGCCGGTGTCTGAGGTGGTCCACTCTGTTTGCCACTTCCGGAGGAAGTGGTCGCGGTAGAGGTGTCGTGCTTCTGGGTACTCGAGCGTCATCGGGAGGTCCACGGCGGTGTTGTGTAGCGCCTGTTTGCACAGGGCATCTGCCGTCTCGTTGCCTGGGATGCCGAGATGACCGGGGATCCAAACGATCTTCGGTGGCGACTCTGCGTGTTGCCCGTAGTCATCTATGGCGTGGATCAGGTCGACGAGATGATGTTGTCTTGTCCCGGACTGCTGTTTCTCCAGACTCTGCAGGACACCGAGGGAGTCTGAAAAAATAACAACATTTGGTACGTTAGCGTTAGCGGCCCATTCCATCGCCCTGCCTATGGCCTCCATTTCTGCTGCCAGGACTGACGACCCGTCGCTCATCCTGTAGCTTCCATGGTGGCCACAAGAGGGCACGTAGAAGGAGCACGATGCATTACCTGCGGGGTTCTTTGAGCCGTCCGTGTAGATCGCCACATGGCCATCGTAAGAGCGGATGTGGTCTTCGACCATGGACTTCTTCCTTCTGAGGTAATCTGAAAAAACAACAGCATTAGCAGGATTAGGTAGATCTCTGATCTTATTCCTGAGTGTGGTGTCTATGATCGGTTGGCGGAGTGTCCACATCGGTCTTGTCGTGCAGGCGAGTGGCTGGATCGTAGGCTTTGCGATCTCGCTGTTGATGTTTCTCGCCTTCACTCGGATCGGATCCATGTCGTCTTTGGCCGCTTTCGTCTTCCGGCCGCTGGTGATGGTCTGCGTCGGATGGTCCGGGATGGCGTCTATCTTCATGATGAACTCCATCATCTGCTGCTTTCGTCGTAGGTGGAGTGGCATCTCCCCGCAGTCTACCTGCAGAGCGGAGAGGCTCGTTCCTCGGAGCGCTCCAGAAGCTATCGTGAGTGCCTTACACTGGATAGTGTTTAGCACTTTCTTCTGGTTCGCCGAGGCACTCTCGTACGCGATGCAGCCGTAGTCGATGACGGAGCGGATGAGAGCTCGGTAGACCATCAGAAGGGTGTCTTTCGACGCCCCCCAATGGGATCCTGCAATAGCGCGCATCAGGTTGAGACGCTTCTTGCAGCGATCCGCCACGTACCTGATGTGTTCGGACCAGGTAAGATACCGGTCGAATATCACACCCAGGAACTTGACGCTATCCTTGTAGCTCAGAAGAGAGGTCCCGAGTCTCAGCGGTCGGTGTGCTGTTGGTGTGCGGAAGCGATGGAATTCGACGGCCACGGTCTTCGTCGAAGACACCTTGAAACCCCAGTCGTCGAAGAATTTTTTCAGTCGATCGAGGTAGGATTGAAGGTGTCGCTGGTTCACGTCCGGGTTTGGTCCTGCTCTCCAGATGGCGCTGTCGTCCGCGTAGAGAGAAAGCTTGACGCCGTTCTCCGGATCCGGGAAGTCGTTCATCATGATGATGAACAACACAGGGCTGATGACACTGCCCTGTGGCGATCCGTTCTCCATGTGGAAGAGTTCGGACAGCTCTGCTCCCACGCGGACACGGATGTGTCTGTCGGTCAGGAAGTCCCGGATCCAGTTGAACATCTGACCGGTGATGTTGTGTTGCTGCAGCTTGTGCAGCAGTCCGTCGGTCCACATCAGATCGAAAGCCTTCTCGAGATCTACAAAAACACCAGTAAGGCTGTATTTAGAGTGGATGGCTCTCTGGATGTCGTCTTGGAGTCGAACGATGTGGTCCTGGCAGCTCCGGAGCCTGCGAAAACCAGACTGGAATCTGTTGAACAGGTGGTTGGTTTTCATGTGCCAGGTCAGCCGGTCCGTCACTAGCAGCTCCATCAGTTTGCACAAGACGGATGTCAGGGCAATCGGGCGGTAGGAGTTGGCGTCGAAGGCTGGTTTCTCCGGTTTCAGGATAGGAACAACGATGGAGTTCTTCCAGCAGGCCGGGAGTCGTCCATGTTGCCACACCATGTTGAACAGCTCCAGCAAGGCAAGCAGGCTCGGATGCGGAAGCTGGGCCAGGATCCCATACGTGATGGTGTCTTCACCCGGACTTGTATCCTTCTTGCAGCGCAGGAGAGCGATTCTCAGAGCCTGGATGGTGAAGGGCTCGTTGAAGGGCTTCTCGTCAGTCAGAAGGTGCTCTCCGTGAAGCTCCTCAGAGTGCTCGGCTTCAAAAGCGTCCTTACGCTCCTGGAACTCCGCGGAGTGGCTGCCAGTGCAGCTGACTTCAGAGAAGCATCTTCCGAAGAGGTTCGCTTTCTCCTGGTTCGTCGTGTAGGTGTTTCCTTCTTTCTTCAGCGTTGGAATTTGTGGTCTTGACCTTGTGCCGGACATCTTTCTCAGGGTGCCCCACACCCTTCCGAGCTTCGTCTTGTCGTTCAAGGTGGTGCAGTATTCTCTCCAGGATGTCTTCTGCGCGTCCTTGATGGTCTTCTGGGCGATTCCCTTGATGTGACGGTATTCTTCAACATCCGCCGGGTCCCTGGTCCTCTGCATCTTGTTGCGGGCCTCGGTGCGCTCCCCGACGCGGCGAGTGCACTCTTCTGTCCAGTACGGCACACTCCTGGTCTTCCCCTTGGGAGGGGTCGTCCGAGGTATGTGCCGCATGGCGACCTCCATGAGCGAACCGGTGATGTTGCTGTGGCTCACCTCAATGTCGTCGGTAACGAGGTCGATGGTCAGCGCCTCTCTGCAGTCGTCCTTGAAGGCCGTCCAGTCGGCCTTTCGATGGAGCCACCTCGGGATGAAGGACTCTTCGACCGGGACTGCTTCATCGATGGTGATGAGGATCGGTGAGTGGTCGCTGCCTATGGAATCGTCGAGGACAGTCCAAGTGCACCTCCGCGCCAAGGGCGTCGAGGCCATCGCAAGGTCCAGAGGGCTGGATGCTCCAGAGGTGTTGCTGACGAACGTCGGGGTACCAGTGTTCAGTAGGACAAAGGCGCTGGCTTCAATGTCGTCTTCCAGCTGGCGACCCCGTGCGTTGGTGATGTCGGACCCGAAGAGAGTGCTGTGGGCGTTGAAGTCTCCCAGAACGATTGCAGACTTGTTACGGAAGAAGGGCGTGTAAGCGTCCGGCAACAAGGGGTCTTCTGGTGTTGATTTTGTATGGTAGATGTTGATGATCTTGATCTTTGTTGGGAGTCCGTCGATAGAGATGGTGATCGATTCCGGGACGTCAGTGGTGCTGATCAGGGAGTAGGCGATACCCGTCCTCACGAACGTCGCCATTCCTCCTTTTTCTCCAACGGAACGGTCGTGCCGCACACAGGAGTACCCCGGGATCTCAAAACTGATGGACGGGCTGAGCCACGTCTCCTGGATGCAGATGACCGCCGGCGGTGTCTGCATCCCGGAGACGCGGTGCCTCAGCTCCCCCACCCGGGCCCTGAGGCTGCACGCGTTCCACTGGAGAATCTGGAGATCAATGATGGCGGTTGACGGGTGAAGTGGCTGACGTGGCTGACGATATGCCGGAAGTTGTCGAGGCGACTGGATAGACGGGTGTCATCGCGTCGAGCGGGATCTTGAAGGCGGCATGGATGGCACCAAGGATGACCTCGATCATCTTTGCCGGAGTGACAGCGGCGCCTTCATTCGCCCCCATCGCCGTCATTCCCTCTACGAACAAGGCGCAGGCGCGGGTGAGGGCGTCCAGAGCGTGTCTCTGGGCGGAACCATCCTCGTCGGTCTTCGTGATCCCCTCCAGAATCGGCGGTAGTACGGTGACGTCTGCAGCAGGTTGGGTCACCTTGGCCCGTCGAGGCTTTGGAGAGCTAGGCGGTTTTGGTGCTGTTGCCGTTGTCGTTGTTAGCGCAGCGGCAGGTGTAGTTGCTGCGGTTTCGGCTGCAGCTGTCGTCGGCTTCTGAGGCTGAGTGTTGTTGGTCTGCGACTGAACCATCCGGAGCGCATCGCTGTATCGGACGCCCTGGCGTACGCTGATGGTGGTCGCTGCCTTTGCTAGCACGTACTTCGGACAGCTGCTAGACAGCGCGGGATGCGGTCCTCCACAGGCTGCGCACTTCGGTTGGTCCCGCTTCGTGCAATCGGCAGCCTTGTGCTCACCGGAACAGATGCTGCATCGCAGGGTCTTGACCCTGCAAAACTTAGCCACGTGGCCAGGTAAAAAACAACAGAAGCAACGGGTTACTGGTGGCTCGTACAGATGTAGCTTGAATGTCAGAAAACCTACATGCAATCGTGCAGGGACAATTGCACCAGGCAAAAAACTGATTAGGACAGCCATAGTTGGCACCTTCACCTTGTTCACAATCTTGTGAGTACGCTCGACCTTGATCACAGGCAGGTTTTCGTGTTCTTTGGCAGACTCGTATATGTCCGAGTCAGACAGAGCATGTGACACTCCTTTAATCACTCTCTGGACATATTTGCCCCTGTGGCGCACGATCTCGCGTGGCTCCGACACCTTGATCTGGTAATTACAGACCTTGGTACAGGCGAGCAGGCGCGCTCTGTTTGCCTCCTTTTCAGGGCCGCCAAGGTGCACACGCACACTCGTGGCCGACGGGGTCACCAGGTCCGCAAACAACGGGCCGAACGACGTGTTCAGCTCCGTCCTGACAGCGGTCGCGTTCACCTTACACAAAGGCAGACCAATAAACTCTACAAACAATCGGTCTTCTACAGATCGGGAGACCGTCACCCGAGTGGCAGGCGCCTCTTTCATCTCTGTTGATTGATCTCCTTTGTTTACTAACCTGGGTTTATCTCCAGACCGTGTGGTGGGAGCCTTTACCAAGGCTTTCGGCGCAATTGGCATGCGCCGTTCCACAGTGGTTTTCTTTACCTTACTGGGAGAATGCCTGAGGGAGTCCAGGGTGACACCAGTGAGCTTCCTCTTCTTCTCCGACTTACGGGCAGTCTTACCACTAACCGTTAAGAACCCGTCGTTATCGTCATCGCAACTCGATTCTTCGGAATCGGTCGCAATTATTAACCTGCCACTATCAGGCGAGTCGTCACACGGCTTCAACCGTTTTTTAGACGGAGTCACCAGCCCTAAGATATCCGTAATGTCTTCGACCGACTGCAACTGAAGTGCAGAGTCGGAGACAAAGGGGCCCGCGCTAGAACTCATGTCTAGCCAGGGCGACAAGAATTTAAAACTAACAATGAAATCAAATCTAAGCTACACTGATTATACAAAGAAAGCAATGGCTACGCAACAGAACAAAGAAACAACGGTGTCGCTCACCGCGATAGATCTTTGCTGGTCCACAGAGTAAACAATTCTTCGGCTCGACTGCAAATGTTTCCGCGTACGTCTAATCACTTCGAAGGCTAAAACCTCTCACTTCTCAATGCAAATCCACGCCTCTTTTATAGGCTGCCCATGTACCCCCAGTACCCTTGCGGCACCCCAGTACCTCAGCGGTACCCCCGTACCTCAGCGCGGTACCCAGTACATGTCCGGCACCCTGGTACCTATGCGGTACCCCGTACATGTCCTGTACGGCTACGCCGCGCGCGCCTACGCCGCGGGCTATAAGCCAAATATATTTATGCACAATTGATTAATATATATATATATATATATATATATATATATATATATATATATATATATATATATATATATATATATATATATATATATATATATGCATGTGCAGCTCGCAAGTTCAACCAGTGCAAAAGCGAAAAGGGGAAAGTCCCAACTGATTTTCGCTACAATAATCTAGATTTCTGAAGCCTTCCTCTCATTTATGTGTGCCTACCATACCACAATGGACTGTGGGCTCTATAGTTTCATTTCTTGGTGCCAGCCAGAGAGATCTGGAGCCATTGGACTGACTGCCTTTTCATCATACCTGACTGTGAATTTTGAACCAGTCAGATGTTCTCCTTCTATATGCGCACAGCCAGGTGTCAATATATATATACACGCCATGCCTGATTTTGACAGTTTTGGTCAAGGAAACTCAAGCAGCAAAGTAAGCACCAGTACTTCCCTATCCACTGAGCGTGGTCTCAAGTCCTCTTAAGTGGTCCACTATGGTTTCTGGTACTTGCACAAGTCTGAGTGAGGGTTACCAATGTGTTACCGTTACTTATTTAACAGTGTACTCAAGTTTTCCAATCATCCAGGATGCACAAAGCTACTGGTGTGTAGTGAGTGGTACATATACTGGAATTCCATTTATGTTCCAAGTATCTGTTTCTGTGTTTGCAAAATTGTATTGAAAAGTCCATAACTCCCTAAATTGTGTATTTTTCTGAGCACTGTTGGTGCTAAACATGAAGAGCTGGTTGGAGTTGAGCAACTATTATGAAGAATATATTTAGGTTTTACATGATTCTTACAGAAATGGTCTTCGCATGGTGCAGATGTAGTTTGAGAGTCTTACAGAAAATGAAGGAAAGATTATTCTGAATACACTTGTTCTGTTCTTGTTGTCAGGCGAAGTTTGGTTCTGACGTGTATCGTCAGCACTTTGGGATTCGGAAGGTGAAGGTTGCAAAGACGCAACTTCTCCTGAATGACCAGCCTTTCTATTGTCGTGGTGCTGCCAAGCATGAAGATTCAGATGTAAGATTGATGCACGGATGAATGCTTAGATAACCAAATGGAGGAATGCACAGGTGGTTACTTGGGTGAATATAGAAATGGCTGCTTGAATATATGCACAGGTGACTATATGAATGAATGCACACATGGTTGCATGGATGAAGGCATAAATGACTGTGTTGATGACTCATGGCTGCAAGGCTGGTTGCATGGGTGTGTGTCCGACTTGGATAGCTGGCTGACTAGGTACCTGAATGGTTGTCTTATTGACATGTGTGAACTGCAACCTACATTCACATCTTGATGTTTTGTGAAGTGGCTTCTCTATGTCAAGCCTTGTAATATATAATTTAGACGACTTGAGGTGCTTGAGGATGTCGTGCGACAAGGACAGAGGCACTGGCGGTGATCTTCTTTGACAGGTGGGGGGACGCTTTTGAACTTATCTGGTCAAAAAGGAGTTTTGAACCGATCTGCTCAAAAGAGATCAAAAATTTTTTGCGCTGACCTTTTCTGATGTTTCTTCAAAATTTGGGGGACAGATGAATGATGTTTCCCCCACTGTTAAAGGTTGGGGTCTTGTCCCCCTCTATTCCCCGGATTGCTGCCCATGGCCAGAGGACTGGCATTGGGCAGAGATGGATGGAGGCACTGATTGCCCGGATTTCAGACGTGCATGAGAAGGAATAAGTAAGTATGTTGTTGCATGTCTGAAGGCTGTAGAAACTGAACTCCATAGGTTGGAGAATCTTTCGGCTGAAGCGCAGAACAGACTGCAGGGAATCCATAAACAAGAAACTGCTTTCCCCTCTCTTTATGTAATGTCACTGTCTAAGTATATTAATAATCTTCAATCGACACTAAATTATTGTTTGTGAAGAACTTGCTGAAGAAGCCTACATAGTACCTCCTTGTTTGTGAAAAACTTGCATTAATTGACATCTTTAGAGAAAACACTAAATAAAGTAGCAAGTGTCTGAAATGGCAACAGAATGCACATAAATGCCTTCTTTCACATTTTCTAAATTTGAATGCATGCGAATACAAACTTAGTTGCGTAGGGAATTGCATTATGGTAGGTAGCAGTTGTAACGGTACCCAAGATTTCACCCTTTAATGAAATGCAAGAGCATTAGGAGTTGATCTTACCCCACGTTACTTTGGTTTACAACTGATACACTTATGTATAATGAGGTTAGGCTATGTTGAATATTAATGACATAAGACAGTTCCATGAATATCAATGAATTATATTATCATGTAAACACCTCATGGTGTGGTAATAACATCAATGTCAAACCGTTTACTAAAATTCAATGTCTATATGTCTATTATATTATCTACCTAGACCAGCTTCTAATTAAGTTAACCTAAGTATTAGAGCCTAGAATTAACCTCCCTCTCTTTGGATTGTAGTAGATGAATCGTTCTATTGGCTTTGCCCCCAGTCACCAATTTTCGATGACACTGACGTAGATCGTTGTTACGATTTCTGATGAAGAATGTTGCGTATTCTTCTCCTCGCATAAGTTCCCTTTCTCGACGAACTTACGTCAAAACTGTCAAATTGTACAGTTCGAGTGTCCAGCTTAAATCGAGCTGCGACACAAACGTTCGTAAGACTTCCCAATCGAACTAACAAGTTCCCAGAACAGTTCGTTTTCGCATACAAACTTCGCTTATCGACGTCTTATTCCGACTCGAGCTTAATACGGAGCCTCATGCTCATCAACAGTTCCATCTTCGGAAGTGTTACTCGATCGAATCTCCACTTGAACGTCTTAAAACTTCAACAACACTTATTCGTACGGATCGTCACGACATAATTGACAGATCGCTTGCGTATTTCTACGCTTTATAACCACAGTTCCGCCGAGTTTGAAGATAACGCTATCGCAGGACAGCGACCAACGCGTCCAACGTTAAACATCACAACTGATCGTCCTTCTCTTCGAAGATGCCCACTGCGCATGCGTAGCAGACGATACATGAACCGATGGCCGTTAAACCTGAACTGCCCAATCAGATGTCGACAGCATCGTTTCATCAGCCTCTTTCTCGTAACATTAGCCCCAAATCTGCTTAACTTTAATGCTATATGTAGCTGGTCATAAAAGCTGGTCACTTAATTAGACATGCATATGCTAATTGTTCTAATCTACAATACAAGCCTATTGTCCACTTGCAGCACTGCGACTTAACTAACATGCAATAATCTAAGTGTGTTTGTGTGGGACAGAGTCATCCGTTACATATAAGCACCCACACAGACTAAAATTTACCAAATTTTACCTAACAATGTCTCTTATAACCACACAAAACGCTTATTTACTTATTCACCTTACTCAACTTACTAATTTTTCAACACAACACTTCAACTTACTCTATTCTAACAACACCTAGTAACATACAACACTTATTACTCAAATCTTCAATTAAGCAATGAATTATCTTCATCACCTCACATATTGCAATATCCAAAATTAACTATACAACTTTCTTACTTATTTATATTTTATCTGTTCATTCTAATCCACACCCAGCTAGTCTGTCACTACATTTCCACTATTTCTAATATAGCTAATCTCTAACTATAACTTTGTTGCATCAAATGTCTTCTCGTAAATATGAAATTTCTATTACTTCTAGTCATTAATTACAGCAGTCCACAGTAATCCGTCTCTAGAGTAAATAAACCCTTTGGATACCCTAAACCCAATGTCAAACAATCTCTCTCTTACACCAAACACTTTCTCTCTCATTAGCTCTTTGCCAGCATATGCCACAGGACATCACATCCTATCATGCTTCCATACTAACGCACAACCTACTAGTAAAATTAGAAACAGCTGTTCTGACAGTGCACTCTGGTTTAAATCAGATAACTTCAGAATTCAGTGCTTCATTAGGTCTGTCAGTGGTTTCATCACCACTAATCCACTCATTAACTTACTCTCGTGCTCCACTAATTAACTTATTCCTAGTGTATCTGAGCACATCTCACTAAGCTTATATTCTCTAAGCAACTCATTATCGATACGACTATCTTTGCCCACACTCTCCTTTCTGTGTTCACTGAACTTCGGATTTACTATTACGTCTCATGACATCTTTCTTTGCATTCCAACATACCATTCTAGAATCTCGCCTTCTTTGTTAGTCCCTCTCTACTCAGCAACACATTAAGCTATTCTTAACTATCGCATGCGATCACTCACTAAACAAGGGTGATCGTGTTTAGCTTTCCTGGCATAAAACATCATGTCACATCTACCCTTCAGTGACTCGTGGCATTTCAAACACCAAACTAAATATTCTCTTAATTATTTGCCTATTTACACCCTTCACCTCCAACTTTTCTCATTCTACCACTTTCTGTCCCTGTGATACCTCGGTACTCCTTTATCTCTATCAAACTTACCATATTTCCTCTTATTTGGTATCTCATCATCTTGAAATTCATCTATCTTCTTCTTCACATCTTCCGTATAGACACATTTATCTCTATGATCATCTCTTCTCCAGAACTCATCTGCAAATCTATCTCTCTCCTTCCATGCACTTCTTATCCAATTTGTACGAGCCCCAACATTCCGTCTTGCTCTCCAATTATAGCTTGATTGTGACCCTCACCAATCACAACTCTTACTCGCATACTTCGTTTTATTACTTATTTAATTTTTCACCTGATTTGTCCTGATTTTGGACAACTCTTCTTCAGTTTTTCCATTAAGATTCCTTGGTTTGCCACACGCTAATGGTTTCGCGGCACGCTCAGCGGTTTTAACCACATGCTGCTGAATTTCATTCCCCACAATAATTCTTTTCTTAGGTGACTCATCAGGCTTCGAATCAACCCTACTTCTTAAGTTACCACTCCGCTGTTTATCTGTTGCGCCATCTTTATTAGACGCAACTTCCACGCTATCTCTCAGCGGATGCTTCTCTTCTTGTGTCACTTCATTAATGACATCATCATCGTATGTTCCTACACTGACATCGCACATCTCAGGCCTGCTTACGCCTAGTGCTTTTCTGTATAACTGCGGCCCAACGATTAAATCTGTTGACAAGTTCTCGATCACTACTGCCTCAACTTTTCCTGTGAATTCTTTTCCGGCTATCTCGATAATTGCTGTGGGGTATTTTCCTTTCATCCCATTCATATATACACAAACTCTGTGTCTACCTGTGTACTGATTATGTCTCACCCATTTCTTCTTAACAGCTACACACGAAGCGCCCGTATCGAGGAAACAGTCCACTATCCTTTTGTTAACGGTTGTCTGACTGATATATTTCCTTTTGTCCTCAGTTTCACAATTGTTTCCATTTTCATCTTCTACATCATAGTACGAAATAAGCGCCTCATTCTCTCCTGTTGTATCTTCTGCAACACAATCCATCATTGCTATTGTGTGCGTTTTATCTCTTTGATCCCTCTTATTGCACGAGAAAAATTGGTGATCTTTGGAACCGCATTTCCAACATCCACCCTTCTGTTTCTCTACTGAATCACCATGTTTCCGACTTCCTTGAAAATTCCAATTACTCTTAAATTGACCTCTAGTATTAAAGTCTCTGTTTCCTCTACCCCTTTCTTGGGTTTCTCTCGGTCCTTCCGTATCCTCAGTTTCTACCTCACTTCGGTAATTCCTGTGACTCACATCCTTATTCTTATTCGTGGTCACCCTACGCTCATCTGATTCTTGCGCCTCATAATAGTTCTGAGCTTGTATTATCATTTCACTGAGGTCTATTTTACCCTTTTCTTTTAGGAACCTCCTAAGGTCATTGTCACATCTGACAAAGAACTGGTCTCGCAAAATCAACGTCTCCAGTCCCTCATAGCTTTGCTCAAAACCTGACATCTGCAACCATAATTTGAGGTATCTTTTCATTCTATCTATATATTGACCCACATTTTCATCTCGTTCTTTCTGGCATTGTTTGAATTTGGCCCTGTATCCTCCCTCAGAAAGTTTAAAACGTCTTAAAAGCTGTTCTTTCAGCTTGTCATAATCTTGCGCATCTTCTGCGTCCATCCTCTGATAAACCTCAAGAGCTCGGCCTTCAAGAGAGCGAACAAGTGTAAGAGACAACATCTCTGTTGGTACACTGTATGCCTGGCATGTTCTTTCAAATCTGATAAGATATGCATCCAGACAGTCTCGTTCCTCCTTGAATACTGGCATCTTAACATACTTCGCATTGTTGTTAAGATTCGAATTATTGCTTCTACTTGTTTCGCTATTACCATGTCTAGTCTCTTGCTGAGCAGTTTCAAGCGTCAATCTAATTTCTAATTCTCTCATTCTAATCTGTTTTTGATTTTCCATCTCCATACGTTTAAGCTCCAATTCCTTTTCTCGATGTCTATCTTCGCGTTCGTCAGCTCGATGCTTCTCCTCTCGTTCCTCAGCACGCCTCTTTTCATCTAGTTCAATTTGCAACTTCTTTGCTTCCCGTTCGATCAGTCTCTCTTCCTTGGCTTCTGCCTGTCTTTCTTTTACAAAGGCTTTAATCTCGGCTCCCTGATAACCAAGGTCGTGAGCTATTTTAATCCAAGTTTGATAATTTGCATCCATTGCTTCGTATTTTCCTTAATATAGGCTACAGAAGCGCTAAACAAATCTCTTGTAGACGTTCAAATAAATCTTCAGGTCACCCTTTTCACCTTGACCTGTCCTTACCATAAACCAATGGTAATCAACCTATGTCGTCACTAAATTGACCTGACCCTTACCTCACCAATGAGACAACAGCGATTTAAATAATAACTACGTCACGAATTATAATTCGCGCTCTATGCAATTCAACGTTGTGTCTACTCCTAACACAAGTAAGTTTCAATCTACTACTAACTAACACTTTTTCAGCTCGTCTAACTAGGAGATTAAATCCCAGTTTGCCTAAATCTTTATCTAGACTATTCAATCCCGGACGAGCCACCAGATATGTAACGGTACCCAAGATTTCACCCTTTAATGAAATGCAAGAGCATTAGGAGTTGATCTTACCCCACGTTACTTTGGTTTACAACTGATACACTTATGTATAATGAGGTTAGGCTATGTTGAATATTAATGACATAAGACAGTTCCATGAATATCAATGAATTATATTATCATGTAAACACCTCATGGTGTGGTAATAACATCAATGTCAAACCGTTTACTAAAATTCAATGTCTATATGTCTATTATATTATCTACCTAGACCAGCTTCTAATTAAGTTAACCTAAGTATTAGAGCCTAGAATTAACCTCCCTCTCTTTGGATTGTAGTAGATGAATCGTTCTATTGGTTTTGCCCCCAGTCACCAATTTTCGATGACACTGACGTAGATCGTTGTTACGATTTCTGATGAAGAATGTTGCGTATTCTTCTCCTCGCATAAGTTCCCTTTTTCGACGAACTTACGTCAAAACTGTCAAATTGTACAGTTCGAGTGTCCAGCTTAAATCGAGCTGCGACACAAACGTTCGTAAGACTTCCCAATCGAACTAACAAGTTCCCAGAACAGTTCGTTTTCGCATACAAACTTCGCTTATCGACGTCTTATTCCGACTCGAGCTTAATACGGAGCCTCATGCTCATCAACAGTTCCATCTTCGGAAGTGTTACTCGATCGAATCTCCACTTGAACGTCTTAAAACTTCAACAACACTTATTCGTACGGATCGTCACGACATAATTGACAGATCGCTTGCGTATTTCTACGCTTTGTAACCACAGTTCCGCCGAGTTTGAAGATAACGCTATCGCAGGACAGCGACCAACGCGTCCAACGTTAAACATCACAACTGATCGTCCTTCTCTTCGAAGATGCCCACTGCGCATGCGTAGCAGACGATACATGAACCGATGGCCGTTAAACCTGAACTGCCCAATCAGATGTCGACAGCATCGTTTCATCAGCCTCTTTCTCGTAACATTAGCCCCAAATCTGCTTAACTTTAATGCTATATGTAGCTGGTCATAAAAGCTGGTCACTTAATTAGACATGCATATGCTAATTGTTCTAATCTACAATACAAGCCTATTGTCCACTTGCAGCACTGCGACTTAACTAACATGCAATAATCTAAGTGTGTTTGTGTGGGACAGAGTCATCCGTTACAGCAGTACTTTATTGGAGCAAAGTCAGTGGCACCATATTTGTTTATATACACAGGCACTCGGTCTGCGTGATTACCACTAATACAAGGCGCTGTAGAAGTGTTGAGAACCGATTTAATTAAATAATTTTGTTTGTAGGAGTCAATGCAGTTGTTTGAACTCTGGCGCTTGAGAAAGCCATGTCATAATATTCCTCTGCCGATTGACGTATAGTGCGGTTAAAACCACATACTCTAACATTTCGGACACACTTCGTTATTAGTAATAATAATATTCGTGTTTATTGCCATGCTCACTGACAAAACATTGAAACATTATGATGGTACAACTCTCACGATCTTATAGAACACACGTATTTGCAGCCTGTTACGCGCCCGCTCATTTTACAGCTGCTCCATAGGGAGTGGAAGGCTGAGTCGACCTATAGGGGGCTTACGGGTATCGAACCTACTCAACCAGCTACCATATATAATATTTCCTTACGCTCTGGTTTTATCAAGCAACCTTTCAACAACTGAAATACCAATGCATTCATTACTCATATCGTAAACTGTCCATGTTGTGTGAACAGAAATAATTTAATGTTGCTATTGATCTGTTATAACCTTAAATTGGATGCATTGGTGAATGGGAAGCCAGTGAAGGGAGCCACGAATGTAGGAAGAGATATGCCCAAACTTCATGATGCCTCCTATAAGGCGAGCAGCAGCATTAAGGATGGACTGAAGCTTAGATGCATTAGTAGAGGAGAGGCCAATATGGACAGCGTTTCCATAGTCAATCATAGTGCAGATCAGAGCATGAACCAAGGCCGCAATCGCATGGAGTGGAAGGGACTGGTTAATGGCACGAAGTTGGCGTAAATAGTGGAAGCATGAGCGAGAGACACTATTGACATGATCAGATAGAGAAAGAGAAAGATCGAGGACGAATCCAAGATCACGATTATCAGGAGTAATTTCTGCTGCAGAAGACTGTAACTGTTGCAGTTTGTGCAACAGCTTGGCTACAAATTCTTTTGCAGATAATAACAGTTGTCTGTTGCGTGGAATAAGCAAGATGCTTAATCTTTGATAACAGAATTGGGTGCGGATGATTGGGATTAGACATCACAATATCTACACAATAGCACAATTTAGAGGCCCATAGAACATGCCGTGTTACTTATAGGTTAACTTCCAGAATATGCACCGGTTTCAGCTTATATGGGCGATGTCTACATTGGCTTACTGCCTCGCAGCGCGTCTGTTATAGGATTGCTTCTCTTGTCAACAGTCTCCCTCTCTCTCTCTCTCTCTCTCTCTCTCTCTCTCTCTCTCTCTCTCTCTCTCTCTCTCTCTCTCTCTCTCTCTCTCTCTCTCTCTCTCTCTCTCTCTCTCTCTCTCTCTCTCTCTCTCTCTCTCTCTCTCTCTCTCTCTCTCTCTCTCTCTCTCTCTCTCTCTCTCTGATGAAACTCCATCTTACTTGTCTGATCTCTGCTGTCCGCTCTGGCATAATGTCTTGTTGAGTTTTTGCGTTCTCGCCTCCTGCCCTGATATGCTGTTTTATTCTCGTTACTATGCCCTGTTGCTGTTGGACTACTTTCTGCCAACTGCTTCAGAGAACACTTATCTTTTCTTCGGGTAACAAAACCGGTCTCCTTGGTTTCTGAAATAGTGCTGTGAGTCTTGGGTCCAACCATTACATCAATTATCAATTTCTCATTGCACAAAGGATCTTTTTCATCTGCTTTTGCTCATGCCATAGTTCATCTGCTGCTTAAGAAGCCTTCTCTTGACCCTGGTGGCCTGTCAAATTATAGACCCATCTCAACCTTGAATTTTATATCTAACATCCTTGAACTGATAGTCATGAATCGCATGCAAATTCACCTATCATCAAACTCAATAATCTCCCATTTTCAGTCGGCTTATCATAAGTTCACATCCGAGGAACAACCACGTGGCCACAGCAGATGACCAGAGAGATGACCTGACCAGACAAACTGGAAACCGGGGTGCAGTAAACCCTGAGATAAAGTGGAGTTTGTTAACTGCTGCATTGTAGTTTTTCGCTTGATACCAGTCCCAAGGATGTCGATGAGGCTAACCATCCTTGTTATGACATGATATGGTTAAACTACAGATACACATGGCTGTTACACAGCATAGCTCGTATTAAGCAATTATTATTGTTGTTGTTATTATTATGCAGAACGCTATCTTTGTTATTGTTGTCTAAAGCGCCATCTCAGCAGAACTCAGACAGCGGTGGCAATGTCCTGCAGATGGCGTGCCCCTATTATAGAGCCACTGCAACTGGTTGGTTCTTCCTTTCAAACGTTATTTGCTGTTTCTCTGTGTGTAATTACAATTATAGTTCTCTTTGGTCTTCTAGCAAACGCACTTGAACCTCTGCTTGGTATCTCTGGACTACTCCTCCGATGCGATGGAGCGCTCGTGAATAAGCTGGTGTATTGAACTGGCAATGGATGAATCTCAAGGTAGGCTACATCGCTTATGTCTGGTTTCCCAGTATTGGTGGTCGATATTCTGGTAGACTAAACTAGCGCTGCAGTATGTTGGAATGGCAATATGTCTAAGTCACTGCATTTAGGAGTGGTGTTGGGCAGGGGAGTTCTCTATCACCTTAATTGTTTAACATGCTTGTTAATAAAATTCTTGTGGAGTCGAGAGCAGCTGGTCTCGGTTGTTGTATTATCAAATCCTGGTTGGGATGCATCGTGTATGCAGATGATATTATATTTGCTATATGCATCGGTAGTTGGGCTTCAGGCTTACTAGATAAATGTGGTGTTTTTAGTAGTCAGTTAGGCCTAACATTTAATAGTTTTAACATAGATGGCTCAGTATCAGTGAGATTTTCCCAGTTTCAGCTCACTAAACTAAACGCTTACTGGTTTAATGTGTATTGTAAACTGTTTGGTTTTCATACATGGAATCAGTACTAGAATTTATTGTAGGGCTGGGCAGTTTGGACTTTAAATCTATGAGTTATTGCCTTGTTTAAACTACTTAAAAACTGCTAACTGGTGGTGATAGTACACTCAACGTGCTGTCGTTGACATTCAGTTATGGACACAAGTTTAATTATCTGGTTAATGGTCTTGGTGTGTC
This sequence comes from Allolobophora icterica, assembly GCA_963556255.1. Lineage (NCBI taxonomy): Eukaryota > Metazoa > Annelida > Clitellata > Crassiclitellata > Lumbricidae > Allolobophora > Allolobophora icterica. The sequence goes on along the minus strand of OY744603.1, from coordinate 58,687,918 downwards.
ACTAAAGGACAACATGTCTTATGTCAATCGCAGATTTTAACACTTACACCTCCGGGGGAGCATTAGCTTGAGTTGGTGTTTTTATATTTTCTGTTTTTGTATTTTTTTTCGTTTAGTGTTTTATAGTCTTTCTGTTTCTGCTTTGAACTAAATAAAGAATATACTACTATATCTATGTCTAACCAAAACGTAAGAGACGCACCTATCTAGACCAAAAACTAAGCGAGAGAGTTTGTTGTAGGTGAAAGCAAAGACGGACAACGAACTGGCCGGAGAACAAAGGTAGACGAAATTGCACCAGAAACCACAAAGACGGAGGAAGGATGCCAGAAATAACCGAGGATAGCGAAGAAGAACCCGAAAGAAAGGAAGACCATTGACATCCAGGGGACGTGGAGAAGGGATGGATTTAGCCAGTGCCTACCAAACTTTCTAAACACAAAATGAACTGTTGTGAAAAATGTGAATAGGGAACATGGACAACTCGTACTTAAAATCCAAACTTGTTATGAACTGTTACTCTTGTCTCTGTATATCTGGTAATATATTGCACTAATAAAACCATTTCCAATACAATGCATTATCAATAATTGGTAAGAAAATAGTTCTCAGAGAATAATTATTATGGATAAATTTATGACATAGAGTATCAAGCTGAAGATTGCATTAGTAAATTTATCACTGAAAAACTCTCAGGGTTCCAACTATAGAATCGTACAAGTGTCCATGGAAGTAACACTGAAGGTTCCATATAGTAACCTGGACAGCGGACTTTCAAAGTATTTTGAGCCTGCGGTAGTAACAAAGCTTACTTTCAAAGTATCCTCGGCTGGCCAAGTAGTATCCCAGTCCAGGTTACTATATGGTATTGTGACGGACCGCCTTCCTCATCCTCAAGGTAGGATTCAACTCTGGGAATATCCCTCGCTTCAGGACTGAAACCTAAGGAATCGTCTACCCTATTCCCTCCCTTGGCCATAGCCAGCAAGGCTTCAGTTGCTGTGGCCATATCAGTTGATCTACCTTTCTCAGGAAGCATCCATTTCGGGCTATGTATGGTTCTTCTAGAGTATGATAGGTGATTGAGTTTGTATCAGTAGGAAGATGAGTTTGGTAGGAGGGGTTGTCCATTTCAGGCACAGGACTCCAGGTTAAAGGCCTAGATGGGACCGAATTCATAATATCCGCGGCTTCCGAGTGGGAAGCAATCCACCGCTTTGGTGAATCAGGGTTCTTTTCAGCCCTGTCATTGATCTGGGTTGATTGCCAATGTATCAACCGATCAACCATCAGGTTTGATTCCTCCTTCATCTTTTCGAGAGCATTTATGGTGGCGCCAAATAAATCAACCGAGTGGAGATGGGACCTCACACCTTCTTCTTCTCCTCCAGTCGCCATATTCTTTATGTTTACTTACTCACCGTGTCTTCTAGATATCAATTGCAAAGACAACGTACAAAGAGAAAGCTGTGTTATTAACAATTTCAAATCAACCAATACAACTGGTTTGACAATTATTGTTGAATTGCTGTCTTTAGCAATTATTTCTACTGTAAATCAAGTACGAATAAAAGGAACATTCGTCTTACTTGACCGGTTCTATTTATAGCATAAATCAATGACCAACGGTGTATACCTATCAACCTCGTGGCAAACTTAAAACTCAGTAGTAAACTCCACTTAATTACCAACTTCACCTTACGTTACATGAAAACACACCTTATCAACTAAGGTAACTAATCTTAATTTCTATAGCGACAAGAGAATTTTATCAGCGTCTACAACCAAGTCAAATCATCAGTTCACACACACACACACACACACACACACACACACACACACACACACACATCCGGGACCTCAGAATGTCAAAATGGCAGCGACGATGCGATTTGAACTATGACTAACGCTAACTCTCTAATATCTAAACACACATAAAGGATATCCCCGAAACCTTTATCACATCATCACCCTTAAACAGTGAGCATAATATTCAACGTGGCCATTTTACCCGTTATCAACGTACGACCACTTAATTTCGGAATATTTGATCAGATTTCTGTCTTCAAAAATCAAACCCGAAAGATCACACAACAAGAACAGCGTCCTTCTTCCCTAAAACTAAAATCACGTGACTCGTACGAGCCAATCATAACCTGTAACCTATATAAGGTCATCCAGGATTGGACACTATTCCTATAGTAAAGCTAAGTAGGACGTTCGGCCGCGTACCGAAAGGTTCGTCCCTCTAATGGACGTGGAGATATGGAAGATCGCAAGTCTTCACAGTATAGCTTAAACCATCCGCCTAGTGGACAACCCAAAGTCAGCTTCAGCTTGTTAGATAGTAACATAAACATCTTACTTTCAAGTATCATGAGCTTGCCAAGTGGTAACATAAGACAGCTTACTCTCAAAGTATCGTGAGCTTGCCAAATAGTAACATAAGACAGCTTACTCTCAAAGTATCATTAGCAACCAAATAGTAACATAAGACAGCTTACTCTCAAAGTATCATTAGCAACCAAATAGTAACATAAGACAGCTTACTCTCAAAGTATCATTAGCAACCAAATAGTAACCATAAACAGCTTACTTTTGAAGTAACCTCCGCTTACCAAATAGTAACCGTAGAAAGCTTACTTCAATAGTAACCTGTCCCTGCAGGTTACTATATGGCATAGTTTAAACCAACCGCCTGGTGGACAAGCTGTAGTAACCTTATGGTTACTATAAGACAAGGTCCGGGTTTAGAGTGTATAGTTTGTTGCATATCTTTAAAACGACCTATCGTATCTCCTACCTATTGAAACTGAAGAAAGATTTAAAAAAAACTCTGCTACAAATCAACTCTTAACTACTTTTCGAAAAAAAGTGGAGATACGACAAGATAATTCTCAGGCGACGACAATGCACACTCCAGACAAGTCAACTGCACACTCTGTGTCAGAAAACCTACTGTTTTATGCCCTGTTAAAGTAACATGTACTTTTGTGACCCGTAGAATCCAATGTATAAGGTTGACCTATCGTAATCGCAATTATAACTTTGTATAGCGCCACAACGAGAGAAACTCACAGAAGCGGTTTACCATTCACCTAAAACGCCCACCTTTACTACTGCTCATACTGTCTTCATATAGCCTACAGAGTGTTCCAGTGATAAGTTAGCCAAGGTAACTGTGAAGCATCATCGGGTTGCATTAATCTATAGACCAGGGACAAACAAGAACGGCACCAAGGACAATAGATTGGGAAAGCGTATTCCAGGCGCGTCGAATAAATCATAAGACCTCGTAAGGACAGGTCTGACGACGGTCACTGTAAAAAACAGTGGACTGTTATTATTATTATTATTATTATTACACATATATGAAGCGCCACTATTTAATAGTCGAGCATAAATCGATGGCGCTGAGCAATTGTGAGTGAAGGACTTGCTCAAGGTGCCTACACAGTAACCGTCTCAGAGGAGGAGGATCGAACCCGTATTCTCTGCATTACCAGGCGAACACTCTAACCAATTGGCTACTGTGTCCCATGTTTACATAACATCGGTTGATAACATTTTAAAGGTGTCTGAACAGAGCCCCTTATACACCTGCCATTGGCATAGTATAAGGCTACATAGCCTACATTACATATGCGTGTTGAAGAAATCTAGCATTCATAGTCACTGATATAATTTATAAGTCAGACAGATTGCATAAGAAAAGTAAGTCAGAAATCAGACAGAAAGATATCTATCGCGAGACGTCGGGAACCCACCAAAGCCGATGTGGGAAAATACATTTGTAGAACCGCATATCACCTAAAAATGGCCACTCTCACTCAAACGAGCATCCCCATATACCAACGACAAAGGTCGGTCATCGCTTGACCCAAGGACTTCAGGTTTATACACGTAATGCACGTATTCTGTGGTTTTGATTGCACTGTTTGACTCTGTGGCCATTCTGGAATATTTCGGACCTTTTCGTTGAGATTTTTGCATTGAAACTATGACAATAAAGATCAAATGCGCCGATAGCTCAGTGTAGCTAGCTATCTGTGGTCGCACGTAAGTTCTTGTGACTTTTTCCTTAGTTGTTTAATGTACACGTGCCAGAACCTGCAGCCTATATATAATAATATTATAGCTATGCTAAACACAAATCGTTACTCATTGGTTAACGCATCTTTCATACCGCACCTTTGAAAACACAGCAATGAGACAAAAGTTGCTATAGCAACGGTATTGCTAAAATTAATTGCAGACCATAAACGTATTATGAACTAGTGTATTTGCCCGTCATATTATGACGTCATATTATGTATCGTTGGTTAAAATGCTCTGATCGCCGTCGTCAAGACGGCAGTACTGACGTCACAAACAAATAATCGTAATCGTAATCTCCAAACTTCTAAAGCGCCACTCGAAGGCCAAGCGCAGGGCACCAGCCTATTCACGATATATATAGAAATAGAAATAAATAAATATAAATATAAATAGAACAGAAACCGTTTGTGACGTTGCGTTTATCGTCGGACGGACACTATATGGATATTATATGTATAGATAATGATAACACTTGTATAGCGCCAATGCATGATGCTCAAGGTTCAGTCGATCGTCCGTTACGCAATCTCTGCAGCAGCCATGTGTCTCTGTCTGTCTGTCTGGCTGTCTGTCTGTCTGTCTCAAACATGCAACAGAAGCGCAGAAAAAGAAAAGCCATCCGTTAGGCTATCTGTGAAGCAGCCATGGGTCTCTGTCTGTCTCTCAAACATGCAAGAAAAGCACAAGAAGAGCCGTCCCTTAAACCAATGGCGTAAACTTTTCCAAATTATTGGGGTGGGGGCATTTTGTACTTCATTCTACACTTGTTGCATTGGTCCATCTCAATTATTGGGGACACGTGCTCCGGCTGCCCCTCCCCCTCCCAGAGTGTTCGCCTATACCTTAAACCAGCGGTTCCCAAACTTCTCTGGGTCGCGACCCACTTGTGAATATTTTGGCAGTCTCGGTACCCACTGTGTAAAATTAAGCATTGTGTAGGCCCCTACTAAAATTTGCTTCGTAAATTGGTACCGAAATATATGCGGATTTACGTACAGCGCTCAGAACTTTAAAGCATTAAAAGGAAACTTAGGTAAAAATAGTTCACAATTTATTGCAATCCAGCTAATTAAAGCCGAATCATAGTCAAAAGTTGTTGCTGCAAAAAAATAAATGTTTCTCGAAAAAATTTGGCGACCCACTTGCCAGAGCTTCGCGACCCACTTTTGGGTCGCGACCCACAGTTTGGGAGACGCTGCCTTAAACTATCTCTAAGGCAGTCATGGGTCTCTCTCTCTCTTTGTGTGTCTGTCTGACTGACTGACTGTCTGTCTCTGTCTCCGTCCTCACTCCTCTCTCTCTGTCTGTCTTTCTCTCCGTTCTCTGTCTCTCTCCCCCTAGCTCTGTCTCTCTATGTCTCTGTTCTGTCTCTTTCTCTATCTCTCTCTGTCTCTCTGCATCACAATGTCAATCTGCATCTGCGTCTATTTCATTCTCTGTTTCTCTCGCTATCTCTCCCAACCAATCTCTTGCTCTCTCTGCTACCCATTCTCATTCTCTCGCTCTCTTCTACTCTCTCCCTCCCTCTTTCTTTCACTTACTGTGTCTGTGTCTGTGTCTCGGTCTCTATCTCAAACTATCTCACTCACACTGCGAGTCGAAATATTAAGCAGTTTTGTTGCAGGATATGAAATAACAACGTGTATAAAAATAATAGCCAAACCAAAGCCCACAAAATCGACTGTCTCTTACAGCTTTCATTCTACACTCGATGCTAGAAGTATGAAATATGCTGTATTTTTCACTAATAATAATATTGATAATGGCAATAATAATAATTATATGAATATTAATAATACTAAGAATGATAATATTAATACGATTAAGAATAATAATAATAAGAATAATAATTATAATAATAATAGTTGTCCAGCAAGCTATTCTGAATCTGTGGATATGATTGTCTGTGTCTTTGTTCTCGTCCGTATCTGCGCGTGTATCTGTATGTACGTATTGACATAAATCACCTGCAGGCTGCTAAAGGACTATATAACATGCAATTGCATTCAGATCAGAAAAAACTGCACATATGTATGTATGTATGTATATATATATACATTTATATACATATATATACATATATATATATTAAGGTGTGTCTATAATTTGAAGTTTCAAATTTTATATCGGCCAGGTAATTTTTGTGTTCCAACTTGGGAATCATTAACATTTGCCAAATTATATGAAAATTGTAATAGATTTAGAACTTGCGCAAAGCCCGGGAAAAATTGTCACTTAGAAAACAATGTGATGCATTGTAAGTTTAAAAAATCGAAGCAATTTCAACACTTAGACATAAAAGATCAAGCAAAATAAAACGCAAAACCTTGAGTTCTTTGCCATTTATATTTATTTATTACCTTTATGCTTTTGGGAATTTATTTTAGATGGTACTCGACCATATTAAGAACAAAGTTGCTACACTTCCTCATTTCGGACCAGGGTTTCATTGAAGAACTGCATGAAAGCCACTCCTTTCTCCGCCACATCGTTCGTCACTCTCAGGGTCCTAAATGATGTATTTTGCCTCACTGTATGATTGTTCTGACTCCCATTGTTGCCGGTTTTGATAATGAATAGCGTCACCCAACAATCCAATCCAAGGATCAGAAAAAGTTTGGTGGTAGAAGTAGTGAAGAAGTGGGGTAGTGCTTTTGTAGGTGGATAATGTATTAGAGGAAGTCTCTGGGGGTTCGTAGAGAATTGATCCCTGATTGTTGTGCATGCTGTAGAGTGTAGAGTGTAGACCATGCCCTGTTTTCGCCGACGGTGACTGAATCGTCAAAACGTCGAGGCAAACCAAAGTCTCCGACAAATATCAAAGGTCTCAGGAAACTGCTCTTATGGCGACCTGTGAGACTTCCTTATCTGAGTAAATATGGATTGTCTTCAAGAATTGAAGATCGAATTGACGAACAGGTGAACCAGTAGGCCTACTTCATGTAGGTTGTGGTAACATACCATCCTACCCTCGCGGGGAAATGCCTCTGGGTACCTGAACTGCGTCTTTGTCTTAAATGGCTGTGCGATACCTGGCCTGATCGATTAACGGGCCAGAACTTCCAGAAGTCATGGAAGTGAATGAAGAGTTTCAATTCTGAAGACCTTGCAGAATGATGCAGTTAAAACATCTCATCTAGAACAATTTCAGAAACATAATTTCGACAGGCAGGGTTCAAGAGGTCCATTCCCGATTCAGTTTTCCAAATTGATGGAAAACGGTTGCAAGGCGCCGCCTTGCAACCCGTGTCAGCCTACTCGATGTTAATTGTGTCGAACACATGACCACGGTTCTGTCTTTGAAACCTCAACTTCTGATCTCGGCCAAACACCCATCTACCATGACAGCAGCAGTCCCAGACTGGAGTCTGCGAATGGCCAATAACTTGCTCACATACTTACCATATACCGGTAAAATCTGGCATGATCTTGCCGACCCGGTGGATAGTTTGGGAACCTTTGGATCGAAACCTTGTCCTTTCTCACGCTGTATTTTCAAAAACTGCCGATTCCCTTCTGTCTTGCTTATGGTCATGGCATCTTGATGCGAACTATTAAAGTGATCCTGCAAGGAATGCTTGAAGCATCGCACTTTCCCTCTTCAGTTTCAGGCTTTCTCGAAATACATATCTTGATGTTTTGCCACTCCTTACGAAGCTTATCCCAAACATCATTCCTATGACTCGTTGGAATCCGTGCTCTTTCCGAAATTGAAAGCACCAGAGCGACCGTTTCTTTCACCATGTCATCCACACTCTGATTCCTTTGTGTGCGAAAATTGAACAACACCCTGAGAGTTTCTCCTCGTGTAGGTACCCTTGGTAGTTAACCGAAGTAATCTTCGTTACTCCGAATCAACCAAATCTAAGTCTTTTTCTATTCAATTTTGACACCTCACATGCGCAATAACACATTAATTTAACATAATAATTAATAACTATAAGAAGAAGATCGACAGCATGAAGAACAGACATCGTGCTATCAAAATTTTCTTCCATAACGAGGAAGGTCACCGGGTCCTAATTTCGGTCGCCTTGCGCAAGTTCTAAATGCTCAGCTATCAAGTTATAATTTCGGATATAGAGTTTATATGTGAATAGGCATGATATTTCTAACTGGCCGTTAAAAAATCGTTGAGTTGAAAAATAATAACCGAATGTAGTTCTTTATTGACCTCATATATATATATATATATATATATATATATATATATATATATATGACATAACATCTTTCTTTATTCCTTCAAATGACAACAAATAATAACCGAATGTAGTTCTTTATTGACCTCATATATATATATATATATATATATATATATATATATATATATATATATATATATATATATATATATATATATATATATATATATATATATATATATATATATATATATATATATATATATATATATATATATATATATATATATATATAAAGAACTAGTTCTTTATAATTGACCTCATATATATATATATATATAAGGGCTGTATATATATATATATATATATCACATAACATAACATCTTTCTTTATTCCTTCAAATGACAACAATGAATAACCGAATCTAGTTCTTCATTGACCTCACACACACACACACACACACACACACACACACACACACACACACACACACACACACACACACACACACACACACACACACACACACACACACACACACACACACACACACACACACACACACACACACACACACACACACACACACACACACACACACACACACACACACACACACACACACACACACACACACACACACACACACACACACACACACACACACACACACTCAACGCGCAGTTGAAGTTGTGGGGCCGCCACGAAACCGGAAACTGTGACGAGTGCGGTAACGCCCAGGAAACCGTGCGCCATTTCCTCTTGGAGTGCCCTTCTCAGGCTGGACTCCAAGACCAGCTCCTCCGAGAGTGCGCACGGAAAAACTGGTCTTTCGATCTGTACACCGTACTCAGTCAAACCAGCTGCCTGAATACCATCTACAAGTGGCTGGAGGCTTCCGGTCGAAAGATCTGAAGGCGGCCCCTGCCCCCACCGGAAAGAAGAAGACCAAGAAGAAGTCAAAGAAGAAGACAAAGAAGAAGACCAAGAAGAAGATAGAAGAACATAAACTTTTAGTGTAAATAATACTCGGAACAATATTAACAATATTAACAGTATACAGAGAACTATCCTATGTAAATAGCAAGCCCCACAAATGTAACCAAGACGGGGGAGGGGAGAAAACCCAACTCCGCTGACCGTGCATGGGAAAATCCTACCACCACCTACCCCCACTGGGTTTTCTTGGTTGGCAGCCGGCCGTCAGCTTAACCTGTCTTGGACCCCAATCGTGATCTATTATGTACCTGTACATATATTATTGTCTATGACGCCAATCATCTTTGATATGACGGCGTCGATAAATAAACGTATTTTAAGTAAGCATTGAGAAGTCTCAGTCGGTCAGTCATAGAGTCATAGCGCCGTCATGGTGCGCCGACAAAACGGCGCAGGACAAAACGGCGCAGTTGGTGTGCGGAAGCGATGGAATTCGACGGCCACGGTCTTCGTCGAAGACACCTTGAAACCCCAGTCGTCGAAGAATTTTTTCAGTCGATCGAGGTAGGATTGAAGGTGTCGCTGGTTCACGTCCGGGTTTGGTCCTGCTCTCCAGATGGCGCTGTCGTCCGCGTAGAGAGAAAGCTTGACGCCGTTCTCCGGATCCGGGAAGTCGTTCATCATGATGATGAACAACACAGGGCTGATGACACTGCCCTGTGGCGATCCGTTCTCCATGTGGAAGAGTTCGGACAGCTCTGCTCCCACGCGGACACGGATGTGTCTGTCGGTCAGGAAGTCCCGGATCCAGTTGAACATCTGACCGGTGATGTTGTGTTGCTGCAGCTTGTGCAGCAGTCCGTCGGTCCACATCAGATCGAAAGCCTTCTCGAGATCTACAAAAACACCAGTAAGGCTGTATTTAGAGTGGATGGCTCTCTGGATGTCGTCTTGGAGTCGAACGATGTGGTCCTGGCAGCTCCGGAGCCTGCGAAAACCAGACTGGAATCTGTTGAACAGGTGGTTGGTTTTCATGTGCCAGGTCAGCCGGTCCGTCACTAGCAGCTCCATCAGTTTGCACAAGACGGATGTCAGGGCAATCGGGCGGTAGGAGTTGGCGTCGAAGGCTGGTTTCTCCGGTTTCAGGATAGGAACAACGATGGAGTTCTTCCAGCAGGCCGGGAGTCGTCCATGTTGCCACACCATGTTGAACAGCTCCAGCAAGGCAAGCAGGCTCGGATGCGGAAGCTGGGCCAGGATCCCATACGTGATGGTGTCTTCACCCGGACTTGTATCCTTCTTGCAGCGCAGGAGAGCGATTCTCAGAGCCTGGATGGTGAAGGGCTCGTTGAAGGGCTTCTCGTCAGTCAGAAGGTGCTCTCCGTGAAGCTCCTCAGAGTGCTCGGCTTCAAAAGCGTCCTTACGCTCCTGGAACTCCGCGGAGTGGCTGCCAGTGCAGCTGACTTCAGAGAAGCATCTTCCGAAGAGGTTCGCTTTCTCCTGGTTCGTCGTGTAGGTGTTTCCTTCTTTCTTCAGCGTTGGAATTTGTGGTCTTGACCTTGTGCCGGACATCTTTCTCAGGGTGCCCCACACCCTTCCGAGCTTCGTCTTGTCGTTCAAGGTGGTGCAGTATTCTCTCCAGGATGTCTTCTGCGCGTCCTTGATGGTCTTCTGGGCGATTCCCTTGATGTGACGGTATTCTTCAACATCCGCCGGGTCCCTGGTCCTCTGCATCTTGTTGCGGGCCTCGGTGCGCTCCCCGACGCGGCGAGTGCACTCTTCTGTCCAGTACGGCACACTCCTGGTCTTCCCCTTGGGAGGGGTCGTCCGAGGTATGTGCCGCATGGCGACCTCCATGAGCGAACCGGTGATGTTGCTGTGGCTCACCTCAATGTCGTCGGTAACGAGGTCGATGGTCAGCGCCTCTCTGCAGTCGTCCTTGAAGGCCGTCCAGTCGGCCTTTCGATGGAGCCACCTCGGGATGAAGGACTCTTCGACCGGGACTGCTTCATCGATGGTGATGAGGATCGGTGAGTGGTCGCTGCCTATGGAATCGTCGAGGACAGTCCAAGTGCACCTCCGCGCCAAGGGCGTCGAGGCCATCGCAAGGTCCAGAGGGCTGGATGCTCCAGAGGTGTTGCTGACGAACGTCGGGGTACCAGTGTTCAGTAGGACAAAGGCGCTGGCTTCAATGTCGTCTTCCAGCTGGCGACCCCGTGCGTTGGTGATGTCGGACCCGAAGAGAGTGCTGTGGGCGTTGAAGTCTCCCAGAACGATTGCAGACTTGTTACGGAAGAAGGGCGTGTAAGCGTCCGGCAACAAGGGGTCTTCTGGTGTTGATTTTGTATGGTAGATGTTGATGATCTTGATCTTTGTTGGGAGTCCGTCGATAGAGATGGTGATCGATTCCGGGACGTCAGTGGTGCTGATCAGGGAGTAGGCGATACCCGTCCTCACGAACGTCGCCATTCCTCCTTTTTCTCCAACGGAACGGTCGTGCCGCACACAGGAGTACCCCGGGATCTCAAAACTGATGGACGGGCTGAGCCACGTCTCCTGGATGCAGATGACCGCCGGCGGTGTCTGCATCCCGGAGACGCGGTGCCTCAGCTCCCCCACCCGGGCCCTGAGGCTGCACGCGTTCCACTGGAGAATCTGGAGATCAATGATGGCGGTTGACGGGTGAAGTGGCTGACGTGGCTGACGATATGCCGGAAGTTGTCGAGGCGACTGGATAGACGGGTGTCATCGCGTCGAGCGGGATCTTGAAGGCGGCATGGATGGCACCAAGGATGACCTCGATCATCTTTGCCGGAGTGACAGCGGCGCCTTCATTCGCCCCCATCGCCGTCATTCCCTCTACGAACAAGGCGCAGGCGCGGGTGAGGGCGTCCAGAGCGTGTCTCTGGGCGGAACCATCCTCGTCGGTCTTCGTGATCCCCTCCAGAATCGGCGGTAGTACGGTGACGTCTGCAGCAGGTTGGGTCACCTTGGCCCGTCGAGGCTTTGGAGAGCTAGGCGGTTTTGGTGCTGTTGCCGTTGTCGTTGTTAGCGCAGCGGCAGGTGTAGTTGCTGCGGTTTCGGCTGCAGCTGTCGTCGGCTTCTGAGGCTGAGTGTTGTTGGTCTGCGACTGAACCATCCGGAGCGCATCGCTGTATCGGACGCCCTGGCGTACGCTGATGGTGGTCGCTGCCTTTGCTAGCACGTACTTCGGACAGCTGCTAGACAGCGCGGGATGCGGTCCTCCACAGGCTGCGCACTTCGGTTGGTCCCGCTTCGTGCAATCGGCAGCCTTGTGCTCACCGGCACAGATGCTGCATCGCAGGGTCTTGACCCTGCAAAACTTAGCCACGTGGCCAGGTAAAAAACAACAGAAGCAACGGGTTACTGGTGGCTCGTACAGATGTAGCTTGAATGTCAGAAAACCTACATGCAATCGTGCAGGGACAATTGCACCAGGCAAAAAACTGATTAGGACAGCCATAGTTGGCACCTTCACCTTGTTCACAATCTTGTGAGTACGCTCGACCTTGATCACAGGCAGGTTTTCGTGTTCTTTGGCAGACTCGTATATGTCCGAGTCAGACAGAGCATGTGACACTCCTTTAATCACTCTCTGGACATATTTGCCCCTGTGGCGCACGATCTCGCGTGGCTCCGACACCTTGATCTGGTAATTACAGACCTTGGTACAGGCGAGCAGGCGCGCTCTGTTTGCCTCCTTTTCAGGGCCGCCAAGGTGCACACGCACACTCGTGGCCGACGGGGTCACCAGGTCCGCAAACAACGGGCCGAACGACGTGTTCAGCTCCGTCCTGACAGCGGTCGCGTTCACCTTACACAAAGGCAGACCAATAAACTCTACAAACAATCGGTCTTCTACAGATCGGGAGACCGTCACCCGAGTGGCAGGCGCCTCTTTCATCTCTGTTGATTGATCTCCTTTGTTTACTAACCTGGGTTTATCTCCAGACCGTGTGGTGGGAGCCTTTACCAAGGCTTTCGGCGCAATTGGCATGCGCCGTTCCACAGTGGTTTTCTTTACCTTACTGGGAGAATGCCTGAGGGAGTCCAGGGTGACACCAGTGAGCTTCCTCTTCTTCTCCGACTTACGGGCAGTCTTACCACTAACCGTTAAGAACCCGTCGTTATCGTCATCGCAACTCGATTCTTCGGAATCGGTCGCAATTATTAACCTGCCACTATCAGGCGAGTCGTCACACGGCTTCAACCGTTTTTTAGACGGAGTCACCAGCCCTAAGATATCCGTAATGTCTTCGACCGACTGCAACTGAAGTGCAGAGTCGGAGACAAAGGGGCCCGCGCTAGAACTCATGTCTAGCCAGGGCGACAAGAATTTAAAACTAACAATGAAATCAAATCTAAGCTACACTGATTATACAAAGAAAGCAATGGCTACGCAACAGAACAAAGAAACAACGGTGTCGCTCACCGCGATAGATCTTTGCTGGTCCACAGAGTAAACAATTCTTCGGCTCGACTGCAAATGTTTCCGCGTACGTCTAATCACTTCGAAGGCTAAAACCTCTCACTTCTCAATGCAAATCCACGCCTCTTTTATAGGCTGCCCATGTACCCCCAGTACCCTTGCGGCACCCCAGTACCTCAGCGGTACCCCCGTACCTCAGCGCGGTACCCAGTACATGTCCGGCACCCTGGTACCTATGCGGTACCCCGTACATGTCCTGTACGGCTACGCCGCGCGCGCCTACGCCGCGGGCTATAAGCCAAATATATTTATGCACAATTGATTAATATATATATATATATATATATATATATATATATATATATGCATGTGCAGCTCGCAAGTTCAACCAGTGCAAAAGCGAAAAGGGGAAAGTCCCAACTGATTTTCGCTACAATAATCTAGATTTCTGAAGCCTTCCTCTCATTTATGTGTGCCTACCATACCACAATGGACTGTGGGCTCTATAGTTTCATTTCTTGGTGCCAGCCAGAGAGATCTGGAGCCATTGGACTGACTGCCTTTTCATCATACCTGACTGTGAATTTTGAACCAGTCAGATGTTCTCCTTCTATATGCGCACAGCCAGGTGTCAATATATATATACACGCCATGCCTGATTTTGACAGTTTTGGTCAAGGAAACTCAAGCAGCAAAGTAAGCACCAGTACTTCCCTATCCACTGAGCGTGGTCTCAAGTCCTCTTAAGTGGTCCACTATGGTTTCTGGTACTTGCACAAGTCTGAGTGAGGGTTACCAATGTGTTACCGTTACTTATTTAACAGTGTACTCAAGTTTTCCAATCATCCAGGATGCACAAAGCTACTGGTGTGTAGTGAGTGGTACATATACTGGAATTCCATTTATGTTCCAAGTATCTGTTTCTGTGTTTGCAAAATTGTATTGAAAAGTCCATAACTCCCTAAATTGTGTATTTTTCTGAGCACTGTTGGTGCTAAACATGAAGAGCTGGTTGGAGTTGAGCAACTATTATGAAGAATATATTTAGGTTTTACATGATTCTTACAGAAATGGTCTTCGCATGGTGCAGATGTAGTTTGAGAGTCTTACAGAAAATGAAGGAAAGATTATTCTGAATACACTTGTTCTGTTCTTGTTGTCAGGCGAAGTTTGGTTCTGACGTGTATCGTCAGCACTTTGGGATTCGGAAGGTGAAGGTTGCAAAGACGCAACTTCTCCTGAATGACCAGCCTTTCTATTGTCGTGGTGCTGCCAAGCATGAAGATTCAGATGTAAGATTGATGCACGGATGAATGCTTAGATAACCAAATGGAGGAATGCACAGGTGGTTACTTGGGTGAATATAGAAATGGCTGCTTGAATATATGCACAGGTGACTATATGAATGAATGCACAGATGGTTGCATGGATGAAGGCATAAATGACTGTGTTGATGACTCATGGCTGCAAGGCTGGTTGCATGGGTGTGTGTCCGACTTGGATAGCTGGCTGACTAGGTACCTGAATGGTTGTCTTATTGACATGTGTGAACTGCAACCTACATTCACATCTTGATGTTTTGTGAAGTGGCTTCTCTATGTCAAGCCTTGTAATATATAATTTAGACGACTTGAGGTGCTTGAGGATGTCGTGCGACAAGGACAGAGGCACTGGCGGTGATCTTCTTTGACAGGTGGGGGGACGCTTTTGAACTTATCTGGTCAAAAAGGAGTTTTGAACCGATCTGCTCAAAAGAGATCAAAAATTTTTTGCGCTGACCTTTTCTGATGTTTCTTCAAAATTTGGGGGACAGATGAATGATGTTTCCCCCACTGTTAAAGGTTGGGGTCTTGTCCCCCTCTATTCCCCGGATTGCTGCCCATGGCCAGAGGACTGGCATTGGGCAGAGATGGATGGAGGCACTGATTGCCCGGATTTCAGACGTGCATGAGAAGGAATAAGTAAGTATGTTGTTGCATGTCTGAAGGCTGTAGAAACTGAACTCCATAGGTTGGAGAATCTTTCGGCTGAAGCGCAGAACAGACTGCAGGGAATCCATAAACAAGAAACTGCTTTCCCCTCTCTTTATGTAATGTCACTGTCTAAGTATATTAATAATCTTCAATCGACACTAAATTATTGTTTGTGAAGAACTTGCTGAAGAAGCCTACATAGTACCTCCTTGTTTGTGAAAAACTTGCATTAATTGACATCTTTAGAGAAAACACTAAATAAAGTAGCAAGTGTCTGAAATGGCAACAGAATGCACATAAATGCCTTCTTTCACATTTTCTAAATTTGAATGCATGCGAATACAAACTTAGTTGCGTAGGGAATTGCATTATGGTAGGTAGCAGTTGTAACGGTACCCAAGATTTCACCCTTTAATGAAATGCAAGAGCATTAGGAGTTGATCTTACCCCACGTTACTTTGGTTTACAACTGATACACTTATGTATAATGAGGTTAGGCTATGTTGAATATTAATGACATAAGACAGTTCCATGAATATCAATGAATTATATTATCATGTAAACACCTCATGGTGTGGTAATAACATCAATGTCAAACCGTTTACTAAAATTCAATGTCTATATGTCTATTATATTATCTACCTAGACCAGCTTCTAATTAAGTTAACCTAAGTATTAGAGCCTAGAATTAACCTCCCTCTCTTTGGATTGTAGTAGATGAATCGTTCTATTGGCTTTGCCCCCAGTCACCAATTTTCGATGACACTGACGTAGATCGTTGTTACGATTTCTGATGAAGAATGTTGCGTATTCTTCTCCTCGCATAAGTTCCCTTTCTCGACGAACTTACGTCAAAACTGTCAAATTGTACAGTTCGAGTGTCCAGCTTAAATCGAGCTGCGACACAAACGTTCGTAAGACTTCCCAATCGAACTAACAAGTTCCCAGAACAGTTCGTTTTCGCATACAAACTTCGCTTATCGACGTCTTATTCCGACTCGAGCTTAATACGGAGCCTCATGCTCATCAACAGTTCCATCTTCGGAAGTGTTACTCGATCGAATCTCCACTTGAACGTCTTAAAACTTCAACAACACTTATTCGTACGGATCGTCACGACATAATTGACAGATCGCTTGCGTATTTCTACGCTTTGTAACCACAGTTCCGCCGAGTTTGAAGATAACGCTATCGCAGGACAGCGACCAACGCGTCCAACGTTAAACATCACAACTGATCGTCCTTCTCTTCGAAGATGCCCACTGCGCATGCGTAGCAGACGATACATGAACCGATGGCCGTTAAACCTGAACTGCCCAATCAGATGTCGACAGCATCGTTTCATCAGCCTCTTTCTCGTAACATTAGCCCCAAATCTGCTTAACTTTAATGCTATATGTAGCTGGTCATAAAAGCTGGTCACTTAATTAGACATGCATATGCTAATTGTTCTAATCTACAATACAAGCCTATTGTCCACTTGCAGCACTGCGACTTAACTAACATGCAATAATCTAAGTGTGTTTGTGTGGGACAGAGTCATCCGTTACATATAAGCACCCACACAGACTAAAATTTACCAAATTTTACCTAACAATGTCTCTTATAACCACACAAAACGCTTATTTACTTATTCACCTTACTCAACTTACTAATTTTTCAACACAACACTTCAACTTACTCTATTCTAACAACACCTAGTAACATACAACACTTATTACTCAAATCTTCAATTAAGCAATGAATTATCTTCATCACCTCACATATTGCAATATCCAAAATTAACTATACAACTTTCTTACTTATTTATATTTTATCTGTTCATTCTAATCCACACCCAGCTAGTCTGTCACTACATTTCCACTATTTCTAATATAGCTAATCTCTAACTATAACTTTGTTGCATCAAATGTCTTCTCGTAAATATGAAATTTCTATTACTTCTAGTCATTAATTACAGCAGTCCACAGTAATCCGTCTCTAGAGTAAATAAACCCTTTGGATACCCTAAACCCAATGTCAAACAATCTCTCTCTTACACCAAACACTTTCTCTCTCATTAGCTCTTTGCCAGCATATGCCACAGGACATCACATCCTATCATGCTTCCATACTAACGCACAACCTACTAGTAAAATTAGAAACAGCTGTTCTGACAGTGCACTCTGGTTTAAATCAGATAACTTCAGAATTCAGTGCTTCATTAGGTCTGTCAGTGGTTTCATCACCACTAATCCACTCATTAACTTACTCTCGTGCTCCACTAATTAACTTATTCCTAGTGTATCTGAGCACATCTCACTAAGCTTATATTCTCTAAGCAACTCATTATCGATACGACTATCTTTGCCCACACTCTCCTTTCTGTGTTCACTGAACTTCGGATTTACTATTACGTCTCATGACATCTTTCTTTGCATTCCAACATACCATTCTAGAATCTCGCCTTCTTTGTTAGTCCCTCTCTACTCAGCAACACATTAAGCTATTCTTAACTATCGCATGCGATCACTCACTAAACAAGGGTGATCGTGTTTAGCTTTCCTGGCATAAAACATCATGTCACATCTACCCTTCAGTGACTCGTGGCATTTCAAACACCAAACTAAATATTCTCTTAATTATTTGCCTATTTACACCCTTCACCTCCAACTTTTCTCATTCTACCACTTTCTGTCCCTGTGATACCTCGGTACTCCTTTATCTCTATCAAACTTACCATATTTCCTCTTATTTGGTATCTCATCATCTTGAAATTCATCTATCTTCTTCTTCACATCTTCCGTATAGACACATTTATCTCTATGATCATCTCTTCTCCAGAACTCATCTGCAAATCTATCTCTCTCCTTCCATGCACTTCTTATCCAATTTGTACGAGCCCCAACATTCCGTCTTGCTCTCCAATTATAGCTTGATTGTGACCCTCACCAATCACAACTCTTACTCGCATACTTCGTTTTATTACTTATTTAATTTTTCACCTGATTTGTCCTGATTTTGGACAACTCTTCTTCAGTTTTTCCATTAAGATTCCTTGGTTTGCCACACGCTAATGGTTTCGCGGCACGCTCAGCGGTTTTAACCACATGCTGCTGAATTTCATTCCCCACAATAATTCTTTTCTTAGGTGACTCATCAGGCTTCGAATCAACCCTACTTCTTAAGTTACCACTCCGCTGTTTATCTGTTGCGCCATCTTTATTAGACGCAACTTCCACGCTATCTCTCAGCGGATGCTTCTCTTCTTGTGTCACTTCATTAATGACATCATCATCGTATGTTCCTACACTGACATCGCACATCTCAGGCCTGCTTACGCCTAGTGCTTTTCTGTATAACTGCGGCCCAACGATTAAATCTGTTGACAAGTTCTCGATCACTACTGCCTCAACTTTTCCTGTGAATTCTTTTCCGGCTATCTCGATAATTGCTGTGGGGTATTTTCCTTTCATCCCATTCATATATACACAAACTCTGTGTCTACCTGTGTACTGATTATGTCTCACCCATTTCTTCTTAACAGCTACACACGAAGCGCCCGTATCGAGGAAACAGTCCACTATCCTTTTGTTAACGGTTGTCTGACTGATATATTTCCTTTTGTCCTCAGTTTCACAATTGTTTCCATTTTCATCTTCTACATCATAGTACGAAATAAGCGCCTCATTCTCTCCTGTTGTATCTTCTGCAACACAATCCATCATTGCTATTGTGTGCGTTTTATCTCTTTGATCCCTCTTATTGCACGAGAAAAATTGGTGATCTTTGGAACCGCATTTCCAACATCCACCCTTCTGTTTCTCTACTGAATCACCATGTTTCCGACTTCCTTGAAAATTCCAATTACTCTTAAATTGACCTCTAGTATTAAAGTCTCTGTTTCCTCTACCCCTTTCTTGGGTTTCTCTCGGTCCTTCCGTATCCTCAGTTTCTACCTCACTTCGGTAATTCCTGTGACTCACATCCTTATTCTTATTCGTGGTCACCCTACGCTCATCTGATTCTTGCGCCTCATAATAGTTCTGAGCTTGTATTATCATTTCACTGAGGTCTATTTTACCCTTTTCTTTTAGGAACCTCCTAAGGTCATTGTCACATCTGACAAAGAACTGGTCTCGCAAAATCAACGTCTCCAGTCCCTCATAGCTTTGCTCAAAACCTGACATCTGCAACCATAATTTGAGGTATCTTTTCATTCTATCTATATATTGACCCACATTTTCATCTCGTTCTTTCTGGCATTGTTTGAATTTGGCCCTGTATCCTCCCTCAGAAAGTTTAAAACGTCTTAAAAGCTGTTCTTTCAGCTTGTCATAATCTTGCGCATCTTCTGCGTCCATCCTCTGATAAACCTCAAGAGCTCGGCCTTCAAGAGAGCGAACAAGTGTAAGAGACAACATCTCTGTTGGTACACTGTATGCCTGGCATGTTCTTTCAAATCTGATAAGATATGCATCCAGACAGTCTCGTTCCTCCTTGAATACTGGCATCTTAACATACTTCGCATTGTTGTTAAGATTCGAATTATTGCTTCTACTTGTTTCGCTATTACCATGTCTAGTCTCTTGCTGAGCAGTTTCAAGCGTCAATCTAATTTCTAATTCTCTCATTCTAATCTGTTTTTGATTTTCCATCTCCATACGTTTAAGCTCCAATTCCTTTTCTCGATGTCTATCTTCGCGTTCGTCAGCTCGATGCTTCTCCTCTCGTTCCTCAGCACGCCTCTTTTCATCTAGTTCAATTTGCAACTTCTTTGCTTCCCGTTCGATCAGTCTCTCTTCCTTGGCTTCTGCCTGTCTTTCTTTTACAAAGGCTTTAATCTCGGCTCCCTGATAACCAAGGTCGTGAGCTATTTTAATCCAAGTTTGATAATTTGCATCCATTGCTTCGTATTTTCCTTAATATAGGCTACAGAAGCGCTAAACAAATCTCTTGTAGACGTTCAAATAAATCTTCAGGTCACCCTTTTCACCTTGACCTGTCCTTACCATAAACCAATGGTAATCAACCTATGTCGTCACTAAATTGACCTGACCCTTACCTCACCAATGAGACAACAGCGATTTAAATAATAACTACGTCACGAATTATAATTCGCGCTCTATGCAATTCAACGTTGTGTCTACTCCTAACACAAGTAAGTTTCAATCTACTACTAACTAACACTTTTTCAGCTCGTCTAACTAGGAGATTAAATCCCAGTTTGCCTAAATCTTTATCTAGACTATTCAATCCCGGACGAGCCACCAGATATGTAACGGTACCCAAGATTTCACCCTTTAATGAAATGCAAGAGCATTAGGAGTTGATCTTACCCCACGTTACTTTGGTTTACAACTGATACACTTATGTATAATGAGGTTAGGCTATGTTGAATATTAATGACATAAGACAGTTCCATGAATATCAATGAATTATATTATCATGTAAACACCTCATGGTGTGGTAATAACATCAATGTCAAACCGTTTACTAAAATTCAATGTCTATATGTCTATTATATTATCTACCTAGACCAGCTTCTAATTAAGTTAACCTAAGTATTAGAGCCTAGAATTAACCTCCCTCTCTTTGGATTGTAGTAGATGAATCGTTCTATTGGCTTTGCCCCCAGTCACCAATTTTCGATGACACTGACGTAGATCGTTGTTACGATTTCTGATGAAGAATGTTGCGTATTCTTCTCCTCGCATAAGTTCCCTTTTTCGACGAACTTACGTCAAAACTGTCAAATTGTACAGTTCGAGTGTCCAGCTTAAATCGAGCTGCGACACAAACGTTCGTAAGACTTCCCAATCGAACTAACAAGTTCCCAGAACAGTTCGTTTTCGCATACAAACTTCGCTTATCGACGTCTTATTCCGACTCGAGCTTAATACGGAGCCTCATGCTCATCAACAGTTCCATCTTCGGAAGTGTTACTCGATCGAATCTCCACTTGAACGTCTTAAAACTTCAACAACACTTATTCGTACGGATCGTCACGACATAATTGACAGATCGCTTGCGTATTTCTACGCTTTGTAACCACAGTTCCGCCGAGTTTGAAGATAACGCTATCGCAGGACAGCGACCAACGCGTCCAACGTTAAACATCACAACTGATCGTCCTTCTCTTCGAAGATGCCCACTGCGCATGCGTAGCAGACGATACATGAACCGATGGCCGTTAAACCTGAACTGCCCAATCAGATGTCGACAGCATCGTTTCATCAGCCTCTTTCTCGTAACATTAGCCCCAAATCTGCTTAACTTTAATGCTATATGTAGCTGGTCATAAAAGCTGGTCACTTAATTAGACATGCATATGCTAATTGTTCTAATCTACAATACAAGCCTATTGTCCACTTGCAGCACTGCGACTTAACTAACATGCAATAATCTAAGTGTGTTTGTGTGGGACAGAGTCATCCGTTACAGCAGTACTTTATTGGAGCAAAGTCAGTGGCACCATATTTGTTTATATACACAGGCACTCGGTCTGCGTGATTACCACTAATACAAGGCGCTGTAGAAGTGTTGAGAACCGATTTAATTAAATAATTTTGTTTGTAGGAGTCAATGCAGTTGTTTGAACTCTGGCGCTTGAGAAAGCCATGTCATAATATTCCTCTGCCGATTGACGTATAGTGCGGTTAAAACCACATACTCTAACATTTCGGACACACTTCGTTATTAGTAATAATAATATTCGTGTTTATTGCCATGCTCACTGACAAAACATTGAAACATTATGATGGTACAACTCTCACGATCTTATAGAACACACGTATTTGCAGCCTGTTACGCGCCCGCTCATTTTACAGCTGCTCCATAGGGAGTGGAAGGCTGAGTCGACCTATAGGGGGCTTACGGGTATCGAACCTACTCAACCAGCTACCATATATAATATTTCCTTACGCTCTGGTTTTATCAAGCAACCTTTCAACAACTGAAATACCAATGCATTCATTACTCATATCGTAAACTGTCCATGTTGTGTGAACAGAAATAATTTAATGTTGCTATTGATCTGTTATAACCTTAAATTGGATGCATTGGTGAATGGGAAGCCAGTGAAGGGAGCCACGAATGTAGGAAGAGATATGCCCAAACTTCATGATGCCTCCTATAAGGCGAGCAGCAGCATTAAGGATGGACTGAAGCTTAGATGCATTAGTAGAGGAGAGGCCAATATGGACAGCGTTTCCATAGTCAATCATAGTGCAGATCAGAGCATGAACCAAGGCCGCAATCGCATGGAGTGGAAGGGACTGGTTAATGGCACGAAGTTGGCGTAAATAGTGGAAGCATGAGCGAGAGACACTATTGACATGATCAGATAGAGAAAGAGAAAGATCGAGGACGAATCCAAGATCACGATTATCAGGAGTAATTTCTGCTGCAGAAGACTGTAACTGTTGCAGTTTGTGCAACAGCTTGGCTACAAATTCTTTTGCAGATAATAACAGTTGTCTGTTGCGTGGAATAAGCAAGATGCTTAATCTTTGATAACAGAATTGGGTGCGGATGATTGGGATTAGACATCACAATATCTACACAATAGCACAATTTAGAGGCCCATAGAACATGCCGTGTTACTTATAGGTTAACTTCCAGAATATGCACCGGTTTCAGCTTATATGGGCGATGTCTACATTGGCTTACTGCCTCGCAGCGCGTCTGTTATAGGATTGCTTCTCTTGTCAACAGTCTCCCTCTCTCTCTCTCTCTCTCTCTCTCTCTCTCTCTCTCTCTCTCTCTCTCTCTCTCTCTCTCTCTCTCTCTCTCTCTCTCTCTCTCTCTCTCTCTCTCTCTCTCTCTCTCTCTCTCTGATGAAACTCCATCTTACTTGTCTGATCTCTGCTGTCCGCTCTGGCATAATGTCTTGTTGAGTTTTTGCGTTCTCGCCTCCTGCCCTGATATGCTGTTTTATTCTCGTTACTATGCCCTGTTGCTGTTGGACTACTTTCTGCCAACTGCTTCAGAGAACACTTATCTTTTCTTCGGGTAACAAAACCGGTCTCCTTGGTTTCTGAAATAGTGCTGTGAGTCTTGGGTCCAACCATTACATCAATTATCAATTTCTCATTGCACAAAGGATCTTTTTCATCTGCTTTTGCTCATGCCATAGTTCATCTGCTGCTTAAGAAGCCTTCTCTTGACCCTGGTGGCCTGTCAAATTATAGACCCATCTCAACCTTGAATTTTATATCTAACATCCTTGAACTGATAGTCATGAATCGCATGCAAATTCACCTATCATCAAACTCAATAATCTCCCATTTTCAGTCGGCTTATCATAAGTTCACATCCGAGGAACAACCACGTGGCCACAGCAGATGACCAGAGAGATGACCTGACCAGACAAACTGGAAACCGGGGTGCAGTAAACCCTGAGATAAAGTGGAGTTTGTTAACTGCTGCATTGTAGTTTTTCGCTTGATACCAGTCCCAAGGATGTCGATGAGGCTAACCATCCTTGTTATGACATGATATGGTTAAACTACAGATACACATGGCTGTTACACAGCATAGCTCGTATTAAGCAATTATTATTGTTGTTGTTATTATTATGCAGAACGCTATCTTTGTTATTGTTGTCTAAAGCGCCATCTCAGCAGAACTCAGACAGCGGTGGCAATGTCCTGCAGATGGCGTGCCCCTATTATAGAGCCACTGCAACTGGTTGGTTCTTCCTTTCAAACGTTATTTGCTGTTTCTCTGTGTGTAATTACAATTATAGTTCTCTTTGGTCTTCTAGCAAACGCACTTGAACCTCTGCTTGGTATCTCTGGACTACTCCTCCGATGCGATGGAGCGCTCGTGAATAAGCTGGTGTATTGAACTGGCAATGGATGAATCTCAAGGTAGGCTACATCGCTTATGTCTGGTTTCCCAGTATTGGTGGTCGATATTCTGGTAGACTAAACTAGCGCTGCAGTATGTTGGAATGGCAATATGTCTAAGTCACTGCATTTAGGAGTGGTGTTGGGCAGGGGAGTTCTCTATCACCTTAATTGTTTAACATGCTTGTTAATAAAATTCTTGTGGAGTCGAGAGCAGCTGGTCTCGGTTGTTGTATTATCAAATCCTGGTTGGGATGCATCGTGTATGCAGATGATATTATATTTGCTATATGCATCGGTAGTTGGGCTTCAGGCTTACTAGATAAATGTGGTGTTTTTAGTAGTCAGTTAGGCCTAACATTTAATAGTTTTAACATAGATGGCTCAGTATCAGTGAGATTTTCCCAGTTTCAGCTCACTAAACTAAACGCTTACTGGTTTAATGTGTATTGTAAACTGTTTGGTTTTCATACATGGAATCAGTACTAGAATTTATTGTAGGGCTGGGCAGTTTGGACTTTAAATCTATGAGTTATTGCCTTGTTTAAACTACTTAAAAACTGCTAACTGGTGGTGATAGTACACTCAACGTGCTGTCGTTGACATTCAGTTATGGACACAAGTTTAATTATCTGGTTAATGGTCTTGGTGTGTCACTAAAGGACAACATGTCTTATGTCAATCGCAGATTTTAACACTTACACCTCCGGGGGAGCATTAGCTTGAGTTGGTGTTTTTATATTTTCTGTTTTTGTATTTTTTTTCGTTTAGTGTTTTATAGTCTTTCTGTTTCTGCTTTGAACTAAATAAAGAATATACTACTATATCTATGTCTAACCAAAACGTAAGAGACGCACCTATCTAGACCAAAAACTAAGCGAGAGAGTTTGTTGTAGGTGAAAGCAAAGACGGACAACGAACTGGCCGGAGAACAAAGGTAGACGAAATTGCACCAGAAACCACAAAGACGGAGGAAGGATGCCAGAAATAACCGAGGATAGCGAAGAAGAACCCGAAAGAAAGGAAGACCATTGACATCCAGGGGACGTGGAGAAGGGATGGATTTAGCCAGTGCCTACCAAACTTTCTAAACACAAAATGAACTGTTGTGAAAAATGTGAATAGGGAACATGGACAACTCGTACTTAAAATCCAAACTTGTTATGAACTGTTACTCTTGTCTCTGTATATCTGGTAATATATTGCACTAATAAAACCATTTCCAATACAATGCATTATCAATAATTGGTAAGAAAATAGTTCTCAGAGAATAATTATTATGGATAAATTTATGACATAGAGTATCAAGCTGAAGATTGCATTAGTAAATTTATCACTGAAAAACTCTCAGGGTTCCAACTATAGAATCGTACAAGTGTCCATGGAAGTAACACTGAAGGTTCCATATAGTAACCTGGACAGCGGACTTTCAAAGTATTTTGAGCCTGCGGTAGTAACAAAGCTTACTTTCAAAGTATCCTCGGCTGGCCAAGTAGTATCCCAGTCCAGGTTACTATATGGTATTGTGACGGACCGCCTTCCTCATCCTCAAGGTAGGATTCAACTCTGGGAATATCCCTCGCTTCAGGACTGAAACCTAAGGAATCGTCTACCCTATTCCCTCCCTTGGCCATAGCCAGCAAGGCTTCAGTTGCTGTGGCCATATCAGTTGATCTACCTTTCTCAGGAAGCATCCATTTCGGGCTATGTATGGTTCTTCTAGAGTATGATAGGTGATTGAGTTTGTATCAGTAGGAAGATGAGTTTGGTAGGAGGGGTTGTCCATTTCAGGCACAGGACTCCAGGTTAAAGGCCTAGATGGGACCGAATTCATAATATCCGCGGCTTCCGAGTGGGAAGCAATCCACCGCTTTGGTGAATCAGGGTTCTTTTCAGCCCTGTCATTGATCTGGGTTGATTGCCAATGTATCAACCGATCAACCATCAGGTTTGATTCCTCCTTCATCTTTTCGAGAGCATTTATGGTGGCGCCAAATAAATCAACCGAGTGGAGATGGGACCTCACACCTTCTTCTTCTCCTCCAGTCGCCATATTCTTTATGTTTACTTACTCACCGTGTCTTCTAGATATCAATTGCAAAGACAACGTACAAAGAGAAAGCTGTGTTATTAACAATTTCAAATCAACCAATACAACTGGTTTGACAATTATTGTTGAATTGCTGTCTTTAGCAATTATTTCTACTGTAAATCAAGTACGAATAAAAGGAACATTCGTCTTACTTGACTGGTTCTATTTATAGCATAAATCAATGACCAACGGTGTATACCTATCAACCTCGTGGCAAACTTAAAACTCAGTAGTAAACTCCACTTAATTACCAACTTCACCTTACGTTACATGAAAACACACCTTATCAACTAAGGTAACTAATCTTAATTTCTATAGCGACAAGAGAATTTTATCAGCGTCTACAACCAAGTCAAATCATCAGTTCACACACACACACACACACACACACACACACACACACACACACACACACACACACACACACACACACACACACACACACACACACACACACACACACACACACACACACACACACACACACACACACACACACACACACACACACACACACACACACACACACACACACACACACACACACACATCCGGGACCTCAGAATGTCAAAATGGCAGCGACGATGCGATTTGAACTATGACTAACGCTAACTCTCTAATATCTAAACACACATAAAGGATATCCCCGAAACCTTTATCACATCATCACCCTTAAACAGTGAGCATAATATTCAACGTGGCCATTTTACCCGTTATCAACGTACGACCACTTAATTTCGGAATATTTGATCAGATTTCTGTCTTCAAAAATCAAACCCGAAAGATCACACAACAAGAACAGCGTCCTTCTTCCCTAAAACTAAAATCACGTGACTCGTACGAGCCAATCATAACCTGTAACCTATATAAGGTCATCCAGGATTGGACACTATTCCTATAGTAAAGCTAAGTAGGACGTTCGGCCGCGTACCGAAAGGTTCGTCCCTCTAATGGACGTGGAGATATGGAAGATCGCAAGTCTTCACAGTATAGCTTAAACCATCCGCCTAGTGGACAACCCAAAGTCAGCTTCAGCTTGTTAGATAGTAACATAAACATCTTACTTTCAAGTATCATGAGCTTGCCAAGTGGTAACATAAGACAGCTTACTCTCAAAGTATCGTGAGCTTGCCAAATAGTAACATAAGACAGCTTACTCTCAAAGTATCATTAGCAACCAAATAGTAACATAAGACAGCTTACTCTCAAAGTATCATTAGCAACCAAATAGTAACATAAGACAGCTTACTCTCAAAGTATCATTAGCAACCAAATAGTAACCATAAACAGCTTACTTTTGAAGTAACCTCCGCTTACCAAATAGTAACCGTAGAAAGCTTACTTCAATAGTAACCTGTCCCTGCAGGTTACTATATGGCATAGTTTAAACCAACCGCCTGGTGGACAAGCTGTAGTAACCTTATGGTTACTATAAGACAAGGTCCGGGTTTAGAGTGTATAGTTTGTTGCATATCTTTAAAACGACCTATCGTATCTCCTACCTATTGAAACTGAAGAAAGATTTAAAAAAAACTCTGCTACAAATCAACTCTTAACTACTTTTCGAAAAAAAGTGGAGATACGACAAGATAATTCTCAGGCGACGACAATGCACACTCCAGACAAGTCAACTGCACACTCTGTGTCAGAAAACCTACTGTTTTATGCCCTGTTAAAGTAACATGTACTTTTGTGACCCGTAGAATCCAATGTATAAGGTTGACCTATCGTAATCGCAATTATAACTTTGTATAGCGCCACAACGAGAGAAACTCACAGAAGCGGTTTACCATTCACCTAAAACGCCCACCTTTACTACTGCTCATACTGTCTTCATATAGCCTACAGAGTGTTCCAGTGATAAGTTAGCCAAGGTAACTGTGAAGCATCATCGGGTTGCATTAATCTATAGACCAGGGACAAACAAGAACGGCACCAAGGACAATAGATTGGGAAAGCGTATTCCAGGCGCGTCAAATAAATCATAAGACCTCGTAAGGACAGGTCTGACGACGGTCACTGTAAAAAACAGTGGACTGTTATTATTATTATTATTATTATTACACATTTATGAAGCGCCACTATTTAATAGTCGAGCATAAATCGATGGCGCTGAGCAATTGTGAGTGAAGGACTTGCTCAAGGTGCCTACACAGTAACCGTCTCAGAGGAGGAGGATCGAACCCGTATTCTCTGCATTACCAGGCGAACACTCTAACCAATTGGCTACTGTGTCCCATGTTTACATAACATCGGTTGATAACATTTTAAAGGTGTCTGAACAGAGCCCCTTATACACCTGCCATTGGGATAGTATAAGGCTACATAGCCTACATTACATATGCGTGTTGAAGAAATCTAGCATTCATAGTCACTGATATAATTTATAAGTCAGACAGATTGCATAAGAAAAGTAAGTCAGAAATCAGACAGAAAGATATCTATCGCGAGACGTCGGGAACCCACCAAAGCCGATGTGGGAAAATACATTTGTAGAACCGCATATCACCTAAAAATGGCCACTCTCACTCAAACGAGCATCCCCATATACCAACGACAAAGGTCGGTCATCGCTTGACCCAAGGACTTCAGGTTTATACACGTAATGCACGTATTCTGTGGTTTTGATTGCACTGTTTGACTCTGTGGCCATTCTGGAATATTTCGGACCTTTTCGTTGAGATTTTTGCATTGAAACTATGACAATAAAGATCAAATGCGCCGATAGCTCAGTGTAGCTAGCTATCTGTGGTCGCACGTAAGTTCTTGTGACTTTTTCCTTAGTTGTTTAATGTACACGTGCCAGAACCTGCAACCTATATATAATAATATTATAGCTATGCTAAACACAAATCGTTACTCATTGGTTAACGCATCTTTCATACCGCACCTTTGAAAACACAGCAATGAGACAAAAGTTGCTATAGCAACGGTATTGCTAAAATTAATTGCAGACCATAAACGTATTATGAACTAGTGTATTTGCCCGTCATATTATGACGTCATATTATGTATCGTTGGTTAAAATGCTCTGATCGCCGTCGTCAAGACGGCAGTACTGACGTCACAAACAAATAATCGTAATCGTAATCTCCAAACTTCTAAAGCGCCACTCGAAGGCCAAGCGCAGGGCACCAGCCTATTCACGATATATATAGAAATAGAAATAAATAAATATAAATATAAATAGAACAGAAACCGTTTGTGACGTTGCGTTTATCGTCGGACGGACACTATATGGATATTATATGTATAGATAATGATAACACTTGTATAGCGCCAATGCATGATGCTCAAGGTTCAGTCGATCGTCCGTTACGCAATCTCTGCAGCAGCCATGTGTCTCTGTCTGTCTGTCTGTCTGGCTGTCTGTCTGTCTGTCTCAAACATGCAACAGAAGCGCAGAAAAAGAAAAGCCATCCGTTAGGCTATCTGTGAAGCAGCCATGGGTCTCTGTCTGTCTCTCAAACATGCAAGAAAAGCACAAGAAGAGCCGTCCCTTAAACCAATGGCGTAAACTTTTCCAAATTATTGGGGTGGGGGCATTTTGTACTTCATTCTACACTTGTTGCATTGGTCCATCTCAATTATTGGGGACACGTGCTCCGGCTGCCCCTCCCCCTCCCAGAGTGTTCGCCTATACCTTAAACCAGCGGTTCCCAAACTTCTCTGGGTCGCGACCCACTTGTGAATATTTTGGCAGTCTCGGTACCCACTGTGTAAAATTAAGCATTGTGTAGGCCCCTACTAAAATTTGCTTCGTAAATTGGTACCGAAATATATGCGGATTTACGTACAGCGCTCAGAACTTTAAAGCATTAAAAGGAAACTTAGGTAAAAATAGTTCACAATTTATTGCAATCCAGCTAATTAAAGCCGAATCATAGTCAAAAGTTGTTGCTGCAAAAAAATAAATGTTTCTCGAAAAAATTTGGCGACCCACTTGCCAGAGCTTCGCGACCCACTTTTGGGTCGCGACCCACAGTTTGGGAGACGCTGCCTTAAACTATCTCTAAGGCAGTCATGGGTCTCTCTCTCTCTTTGTGTGTCTGTCTGACTGACTGACTGTCTGTCTCTGTCTCCGTCCTCACTCCTCTCTCTCTGTCTGTCTTTCTCTCCGTTCTCTGTCTCTCTCCCCCTAGCTCTGTCTCTCTATGTCTCTGTTCTGTCTCTTTCTCTATCTCTCTCTGTCTCTCTGCATCACAATGTCAATCTGCATCTGCGTCTATTTCATTCTCTGTTTCTCTCGCTATCTCTCCCAACCAATCTCTTGCTCTCTCTGCTACCCATTCTCATTCTCTCGCTCTCTTCTACTCTCTCCCTCCCTCTTTCTTTCACTTACTGTGTCTGTGTCTGTGTCTCGGTCTCTATCTCAAACTATCTCACTCACACTGCGAGTCGAAATATTAAGCAGTTTTGTTGCAGGATATGAAATAACAACGTGTATAAAAATAATAGCCAAACCAAAGCCCACAAAATCGACTGTCTCTTACAGCTTTCATTCTACACTCGATGCTAGAAGTATGAAATATGCTGTATTTTTCACTAATAATGATAATATTGATAATGGCAATAATAATAATTATATGAATATTAATAATACTAAGAATGATAATATTAATACGATTAAGAATAATAATAATAAGAATAATAATTATAATAATAATAGTTGTCCAGCAAGCTATTCTGAATCTGTAGATATGATTGTCTGTGTCTTTGTTCTCGTCCGTATCTGCGCGTGTATCTGTATGTACGTATTGACATAAATCACCTGCAGGCTGCTAAAGGACTATATAACATGCAATTGCATTCAGATCAGAAAAAACTGCACATATGTATGTATGTATGTATATATATATACATTTATATACATATATATACATATATATATATATATATATATATATATTAAGGTGTGTCTATAATTTGAAGTTTCAAATTTTATATCGGCCAGGTAATTTTTGTGTTCCAACTTGGGAATCATTAACATTTGCCAAATTATATGAAAATTGTAATAGATTTAGAACTTGCGCAAAGCCCGGGAAAAATTGTCACTTAGAAAACAATGTGATGCATTGTAAGTTTAAAAAATCGAAGCAATTTCAACACTTAGACATAAAAGATCAAGCAAAATAAAACGCAAAACCTTGAGTTCTTTGCCATTTATATTTATTTATTACCTTTATGCTTTTGGGAATTTATTTTAGATGGTACTCGACCATATTAAGAACAAAGTTGCTACACTTCCTCATTTCGGACCAGGGTTTCATTGAAGAACTGCATGAAAGCCACTCCTTTCTCCGCCACATCGTTCGTCACTCTCAGGGTCCTAAATGATGTATTTTTGCCTCACTGTATGATTGTTCTGACTCCCATTGTTGCCGGTTTTGATAATGAATAGCGTCACCCAACAATCCAATCCAAGGATCAGAAAAAGTTTGGTGGTAGAAGTAGTGAAGAAGTGGGGTAGTGCTTTTGTAGGTGGATAATGTATTAGAGGAAGTCTCTGGGGGTTCGTAGAGAATTGATCCCTGATTGTTGTGCATGCTGTAGAGTGTAGAGTGTAGACCATGCCCTGTTTTCGCCGACGGTGACTGAATCGTCAAAACGTCGAGGCAAACCAAAGTCTCCGACAAATATCAAAGGTCTCAGGAAACTGCTCTTATGGCGACCTGTGAGACTTCCTTATCTGAGTAAATATGGATTGTCTTCAAGAATTGAAGATCGAATTGACGAACAGGTGAACCAGTAGGCCTACTTCATGTAGGTTGTGGTAACATACCATCCTACCCTCGCGGGGAAATGCCTCTGGGTACCTGAACTGCGTCTTTGTCTTAAATGGCTGTGCGATACCTGGCCTGATCGATTAACGGGCCAGAACTTCCAGAAGTCATGGAAGTGAATGAAGAGTTTCAATTCTGAAGACCTTGCAGAATGATGCAGTTAAAACATCTCATCTAGAACAATTTCAGAAACATAATTTCGACAGGCAAGGTTCAAGAGGTCCATTCCCGATTCAGTTTTCCAAATTGATGGAAAACGGTTGCAAGGCGCCGCCTTGCAACCCGTGTCAGCCTACTCGATGTTAATTGTGTCGAACACATGACCACGGTTCTGTCTTTGAAACCTCAACTTCTGATCTCGGCCAAACACCCATCTACCATGACAGCAGCAGTCCCAGACTGGAGTCTGCGAATGGCCAATAACTTGCTCACATACTTACCATATACCGGTAAAATCTGGCATGATCTTGCCGACCCGGTGGATAGTTTGGGAACCTTTGGATCGAAACCTTGTCCTTTCTCACGCTGTATTTTCAAAAACTGCCGATTCCCTTCTGTCTTGCTTATGGTCATGGCATCTTGATGCGAACTATTAAAGTGATCCTGCAAGGAATGCTTGAAGCATCGCACTTTCCCTCTTCAGTTTCAGGCTTTCTCGAAATACATATCTTGATGTTTTGCCACTCCTTACGAAGCTTATCCCAAACATTATTCCTATGCCTCGTTGGAATCCGTGCTCTTTCCGAAATTGAAAGCACCAGAGCGACCGTTTCTTTCACCATGTCATCCACACTCTGATTCCTTTGTGTGCGAAAATTGAACAACACCCTGAGAGTTTCTCCTCGTGTAGGTACCCTTGGTAGTTAACCGAAGTAATCTTCGTTACTCCGAATCAACCAACTCTAAGTCTTTTTCTATTCAATTTTGACACCTCACATGCGCAATAACACATTAATTTAACATAATAATTAATAACTATAAGAAGAAGATCGAAAGCATGAAGAACAGACATCGTGCTATCAAAATTTTCTTCCATAACGAGGAAGGTCACCGGGTCCTAATTTCGGTCGCCTTGCGCAAGTTCTAAATGCTCAGCTATCAAGTTATAATTTCGGATATAGAGTTTATATGTGAATAGGCATGATATTTCTAACTGGCCGTTAAAAAATCGTTGAGTTGAAAAATAATAACCGAATGTAGTTCTTTATTGACCTCATATATATATATATATATATATATATATATATATATATATATATATATATATATATATATATGACATAACATCTTTCTTTATTCCTTCAAATGACAACAAATAATAACCGAATGTAGTTCTTTATTGACCTCATATATATATATATATATATATATATATATATATATATATATATATATATATATATATATATATATATATATATATATATATATATATATATATATATATATATATATATATATATATATATATATATATATATAAAGAACTAGTTCTTTATAATTGACCTCATATATATATATATATATAAGGGCTGTATATATATATATATATATATATCACATAACATAACATCTTTCTTTATTCCTTCAAATGACAACAATGAATAACCGAATCTAGTTCTTCATTGACCTCACACACACACACACACACACACACACACACACACACACACACACACACACACACACACACACACACACACACACACACACACACACACACACACACACACACACACACACACACACACACACACACACACACACACACACACACACACACACACACACACACACACACACACACACACACACACACACACACACACACACACACACACACACACACACACACACACACACACACACACACACACACACACACACACACACACACACACACACACACACACACACACACACACACACACACACACACACACACACACACACACACATGCATGCCTCTAATGCATATCCGAGAACATGTATAGATCTCTACATCCGGACTGAGAACGTCTATTTAGCCTATAGCTACGCCCATAAACTTTATATCAAAATGTTCGTCTGAATGAGTAGCCAATCGCTGGCGGTCATTTGAAAACATACACGCCTTAAAATTATAATAATAACCAATTACATAAATTGATCATTAACGAGATCGTCGAACCGAGCGCGCTCTCGAGCGACGTATGAAAGATAGCGGCGGACAGAATAATAAATTAGGTAGCACGCATAGCAACGTGGGTGTAATTTTGAGTTCTCGCATGAGATGGAAGTCGATTTAGTAACTAATTCACACTACAATATCATATTAGGTTCTCGCATGAGACGTACGTCGATTTAGTAACAAATTCACACTCATATAGCCAAGCCGTCTTCGAAGTATTGGCTTATACTATACGATACTAGATTTGGGTCTAAACATTATTTATGTTTTGCTTTTAATATAAACAAAAAATATATATTTGCATAGGATGTTATTCGTAATATAATAACACGGGTAATCCTGGGTTTTAGCGTCCGAAACTATTTACATTGCATGAGCGATGAAAACATGTTTTAACTTAATAAAACTCAAAGTAGAACTTGGAAGATTGATGAAAATATTATTGAAACTGGAAGCTGGATCATCGATTGAAATATTACATGATAAAAGTGAAACTAGAAGTTGGAATTGCGAAGAAAATATATCGTTTTAGCGCAGATATCTTTGACGCCCGTGGGCTTGTTTCCGATTCCCACCGTTGTACAAGGATTTTATTAATATTCATAAACTTCAGTCGCAAATGATTTTTAATATGCATAAATTCAGCCTGCCAGGGCCAAGAAAACAGGTCACGTGACGCCAGCCATATCAGGCGCTGTAGTCATTACTATGCATAAGACTAAGATTACCTCGGAAAATGGCGTCCGTCAATATTTACAGTTTGCGATACCGATTTGCAAAGCGATCCAACCATGAGATAAAATATATGAAGTATGCTTTACTCGGTATTGATTTCATAGTTAAACATTACATAGCACTCTAAAATATTGGAAATTATTTAGTATTGATATAAAATCTATAACACGTAGAACCCTACAGAAAATGCTTCAATTTACAGACCCATAATATTATATGAAATATGCATTATAACTATTAGTAGGCTATTGGGTAATCCTGTAGTTTAGCGTCCCAAATTATTTTAATTGAAACGTTATAATACAATAAATATTAATAGAATAAATAATCATCGTTCATCCAACTTCTAGTTTCTAGCTTCTGGTTTGAGCTATATTTTCATCAATCTTCCAACTTCTAGTTTAAGTGTTACTATGAAATGTTTTCATCGCTCATCCACGGCAATGATATCGGCGTTAAAACGATATCACAATTCCAACTACTAGTTTGTGTTTTATTATGTAATATTTTCATCGATGATCCAGCTTCTAGTTTCAGTAATATTTTCATCAATCTTCCAACTTCTAGTTTGAGTTTTACTAAGAAATGTTTTCATTGCTGATGCAGTGTAATTAATTTGGGACGCTAACCTACAGGATTACCGGCTATTGATTTCATAGTTGAACATTACGCTAACTCCCTTAAATTTTCTAAAAATTATTGAGTATTGATGTAAATCTATAACACGTAGAACCCTACAGAAAATGCTTCAATTTACAGACCCAATGATAAAAAAACTGCATCTGTTGTACTCTGTAAGTCGAATTCAGTGGCGGTTTTACAGAGGGCTAAGGGCTGTAGCCCCCTAGCTGGAAAGTTAGCCCTCCAGTTTTTCTTAGCCCCCATACACATTTTAATCCCAAGTTTAACGTTTAGTTTAGCCATACAATGCATTGCCTACAATGTTTGTTGGTTACAAAGCCTGGTTACAGCTTCTATGTACTATAGTGTATGCTGTATATGTACAGGGCAGGATCCAGGGGGACCAATCCGGCCATGGCCCCATTTGATATTTGCAAACGACGTGGCCCCTTGTGAGGATACAGAGGAGGACAAATCCCCCCATTTGATATTAACGCAGGACATTTAACAGTACGTGGCGAACGAATTTTTCAGCAGGTTAATGACTAAAAAAGGTCATCAGGTTTTTTTTGGGAGATGAATTCGGGAAATTTTTTTCCTTGGTCCGTTGGTCACTACCCGCAAAAACTTTTATGTATGTATATTATTTTGGCCCCCACCTGATAAACCTTCTGGATCCGCCTCTGTATATGTATAACTATACGGGTATGATTGTGTATTAGACAGAACAGTGTGGACTAGAATCCGTTTGCAGCATGCACAAGCATTGCATATACATACATTAATATAAATGGATAAATTCATTGTGAGAAGTAAACAAGAGAAGCTTATAAGTTAAAAGATGAACTTTTCGACGAGAGGGAAGAGCAATTTTTAACCTAGAACTGCCACTGGTCAAATTAATCTATATAAATAAAGACAAGACTTTGTCTGTCTGTCTGTCTGTCTGTCTGTCTGTCTGTCTGTCTGTCACAGCGATCTTTGACCGCGATGCATTTCTACAGCTTTGGACCTTTTCACTCCAAACCTTCACTACTGTCTCGGGGTGGGCATTACACACCCAGTGTGAGGCTTGGCGTCCCCCGTTTTCACCGCCACCATGGTCTCCCGGGCCAAAACCTACCCGGGCTATGCAGTTTTAGCTGGTTAAAGAAACTTACACTCAACCTATTTTCACTCGCCAGATGGCGCCGCCGGGTTAAGCAGCTACAGTACGGATTCGCTAGAGGGATTGAACTTTCACTGAACTAAACCCTGCCAACGCCGGGTTAAGCAGTGTTTTGTTGCTTATTCGCTAGAGGGATTTAAACACCCAAAACGCCGGGTTAAGCAGCTTCGCGTCCCCCGTTTTGACCGCTACCATGGTGTCCCGGCCCAAAACCTCCGAAACCCGGGCAACGCCGGGTTCACCAGCTAGTAACTTATATAGAGGTGGTTACAGTGCTTTTTGAAGTAGCAGATTTTTGTGAAATGCATGACAGTGAAATCATGTCCTATAGTCAGTGATGGGCAATAGTTAACTAAAAAGTTGCTAACTTTTATAACTTTTAGTTTAACTCATATTTTTTAGTTAAGGAAGAAGTTTAAGAAAAAAATATAGTTTAGTTAAAACCATAGTTTAACTGAAAAATTTTAGTTGCTAACTAAAAAGTTTAACTAAAGAAATCAGCATTATGCAACAATTTTTCCACAGTGAACATTGAACACTGTCAGCAAAAAACATTTTAACACTGCATGGTTTTAGCGTTCGGTTCGCGAGGCCACGACAGACAGCCAATCACCGGTCTTTCCGCCTACGAGCTACGAACTTCCGTCTCTGGGCCTAATCAAAAGTGCTGAGCTGCGTCGAATTATATTTTCATCAGCGCCAAAGACCTGCAAACTGGATCCGCTCCCGTCGTTCATCCTCCAAGAGACCCTTGATGTCTTCCTACCGTTCCTTACGGTTCTATGTAATCGCTCCCTCCAAGAGGGTGTTCTTCCTGCAAGCCAAAAGAGGTCCATCCTTGTTCCGTTGCTCAAAGCGGATGGACTCGACGCTACTGAACCAACCAATTTTAGGCCAATACTAATGTTACATTCTTGTCTAAAATAATTGAGAAGATTGTTGCCGCGCAGCTCATGTCCTACCTGGACAAAAATTGCCTTCTTCCCACCTTCCAATCGGGTTTCCGTAAGGGCCACTCCACAGAAACCCTATTAGTCCGCCTCCTACCTGATATATATGGGGCCATTGACAGATCTCAGGTCACTCTTTTTTAACACTCAGATTGGCCCGATCGTTCGCGCGACCGGGCAGTCTCATCATTGTGCGTTTGCTCTAGCTGGACACCGGATCATAATTTCAGTGGCTTACCCATTCCACAAAGTGTTTGTGCCTTCCCAGGGGGAAGGCGCGCAGCTGATGTCCCGGCCGAGCTGGCCCAAGGGTAACTCGCCTCCAGTTTGGCGGGCAATCGAGACCAGGGACTCTCTCGCGTATTGTCACCTTTTGGACCGACCGCGTTGAACGGACCTCCGTATTTGGTCCGATGTGGGGATGGTCCTTTCATGAACGCGGTGCCTAGGCTGTTTCAGCATCCGGCGTTCTCGGAGCCTCACTGTCGACCGGGTAAAGGGGCGAAACATGTTCGCAGTGTATGTTAGAACCCGGCACGACATTAGGATTTCGTCACCTGGGCCTACCCCCAACTTGCGGAGGAGGCCCGACGA
This sequence comes from Allolobophora icterica, assembly GCA_963556255.1. Lineage (NCBI taxonomy): Eukaryota > Metazoa > Annelida > Clitellata > Crassiclitellata > Lumbricidae > Allolobophora > Allolobophora icterica. Next base: position 58,649,368 of record OY744603.1, on the reverse strand, counting down.
GGCAGCATGGAGCGCTCCCCGCCAGTCCAGCACCACCGCCCCAAATACACACGGCGCCCCCTGGAAGACATTAGCCACCCAGTCGATGACGTCAAGTCGTGCGTAATAGCAGACCTTCTCCTCATATGGACCGCTCAGTCCGAGGTAATGGTGACATCAACAACATAGGCGACACCGTCCACCAGGGTCACCAAATCGGGCTTACGCCTACCAGCTCCGGTAGGTATAACCGGCTCTTGGATCACCGAGTGACCCTTTGACTCGATCCTTTTGGATATCAGATAGAGCACCGAATTATGCCTAGCACACCGGAGACGGTGGGTCCTCGCACAGCTTTGGGAGATGTGAGCCAGGGTGCCTTGAGCGCTGCACCCGGCGTCGCACCATACTGGACCCGTACGCCGCCCGCGATAGGTTCGCTCCGCGGACGGCAACAGGTTTCCCCTCACCTTCACTGCCTGGACATAGACCCCCAAAGGAAGGACGACCCATCGGTCACCCAGGAGTTCACGCGAGGAGTTTGTCCCTACTGCTTGAGGCCCCGACCATCCACCGATGTGTGGAGCGGGGCCGCGAGAAGGTCACTCGCATCCTGTGCACTGCTCAGCACTCGACCGGCCACCCTTGCCGTCTTTGCACACCTCCTCCTCGGCCCCAGGAAGAGTGGGCTTGCAGCCACGCTCTGCATTACCGGATCACCGGACTCCTCCACCTTGGCCATGCGACGGGCCTTGAGTGGAGGTGTTGTGTAACGCAGGCGCGGCACTTCCAGCCCGCCATCTGACGCCTTCGCATGGAAGTACCCTGTGGGAATATCATGTGGCAGCCGCAACCATTTGCGTACTGCCACTCTCACCAACCGATCAAGGTACTCCAGGGATGTGGCCGTCATCTCCCGGACCACGAGTCCGTGGTACAATTTCGGCAATAAATGACAGCGCACTAGGAACATGCGCTGCTGGGGCTTCAATGGAGCACGTGTCAACCGGTCCAGTCCCACACTGAGGAAGTCCCCATGGGCCCTCCTCAGACGGAGTGGTCCGGCCTGCAGTCCCAGGCATTTGTACATGTACGTTTGCTCGATGTTGAGGGACCTGACCGACTCGCCGTCGACAGTCAAAAGCGGCGAGGGATTTACCACCCAGCGTTTAGCCTTCCCATCGATGTCTATACGAAGGGAGGCACTCTTAGCCGGGTTCAGTCGAAGCCCACCAAATCCCAACGAGCGTTGTACCTTGTCCAGTGTCCACCTGTTCCCGCAAGCCATGTGCAGTAGAGGCGATCAAGACAAGATCATCAGCAAAAGCCAAACACCGGACCATGACTTCCTTATTTAAAAAGTAGCCAATGGCCGGGTTCAACTCCGATAAGACCTCGTCAATTACACAGTTAAACAGGATGGCCGACAGGGGATCTCCTTGACGTACGCCACGGCCGCATCTAATTGGACCGCTTCTTCGACCGCCTACTTTGAGGACGGTTGATGTGTTGGCATACATCTTGGAGACATACTGCACCAACGGCGATGGCACACCCAGCCTCCTTTGCGACCTAGCCAATGTTCTGTGGGAAACACAGTCAAAGGCTTTGGCCACGTCCAGGAAGGCTGGCGCTTGGAGGGGGGTTTGATGTGAGTGCCGCGTTTGACACTGTCGATCACGACATCCTCTTGCAGCGCCTATCCATTTCCTTTGGCTTCTCTGGTAATGTTATAGATTGGCTTACTTCATTTCTGCAAGACCGCTCCTTTATGGTGGCTCACGGATCCACTTGGTCCCCTTGGGTCCCAGCTCCTTTTTGCTGCCCCAGGGCTCCGTCCTTGGCCTCCTTCTCTACATAATCTACACTGCCGACCTGGGGTCTTTGCTGGCGGCTGGGTCAGTTTTTAGCCAGCCCTATGCTGATTACCTGCAAGCCTATGTACACTGCCCTGCTGTCCTAGCTGTTGCAGCTGTGGAAACCATGACCCGAACTATGGAGTCCCTGCAGGCCTGGATGTCTGCAAACCGCCTGAGACTTAATCCGGTTAAGACGGAGTTTATATAGCTCGGCACACCCCTGCAGCTCTCTAAAATCGATCTATCTTCTCTTGCCTTGCAATTCCCACACTTTTCTTTCTCAACCTGGGTCCGGGACTTGGGAGTCATCCTGGACCAGGAACTTTCATTTACGCGGCACATAAACCTTCTCTCCCGCAGCCGCTATTACCGGCTCCGGCAGCTCAAGTTGATTTCCCGTTCTTTGTCCTCTGGTGCAGCTTCTACGCTTGTCCATGCATTTGTTGTTTCTCGATTGGACTACTGCAGTGCCATATATGATGGACTCCCGGCCTGCCGGATTGAGTCCCTGAATAGAATCCTGCGTACTGCTGCCCGCCTTATAGGCCGCATCCCCAAGTTTGGCAGAGTGTCTGCGTATATGAGGGATGTCCTCCACTGGCTCCCCTACCCACAGCGCATCACTTACCGAATCTCTGCCTTGGTCCGGCGGTGCTTTGAAGGTTTGGCCCCTCCATACCTGCGGGAGCTCTGCTGTCCCACCTCATGCTCGCAGCGCCGTTCCTCTCTCCGCTCAGCTGCGCAAGCTGAACTTATTGTTCCCCGCGCGCGGACAGTCATACGACAGCGCCGTGCCTTCTCTGTGGCTGCCCCCATGACCTGGAATGGGCTCCCTACCAAGCTCCGTCAATTACCGATTGGTCATTTCACCCTGTTTCTTACTGTCCTCAAAACTGCGTTATTTGACCGTGGTTGGGCTGGGAGTGCTCCTGAGTAGGCAATCTTGAAGGGGCGCTATATAAAACTACTTTAATAATAATAATAATAATAATAAAAGGAGACTACATATTGGGAATCGTTAATTGATCGTGAAAAGGGAAATCCATGCCGGCTGTGGGCGACAATTGCTGACGTGCTCGGTCGTTCTACTGTCTGTCGCTCTCCGTCTCAGACTCCTTTCACGGCAGACGATTACCTACACTTTGTCCAGGCCAAGATCGATTCTACTCGCAAATCCACGGAAAATGCACCACCTCCTTCCTTCACTTCTACTACAGCTATCCTCTCGTCATGGAAACCACTTGAGCCATCTGCAATCCGTCAGCTGATACTGGATTCTTCCTCGAAGTCGTGTGAACTAGACCTGCTTCCTCCATTTCTAGTTAAGGACTTTGTAGATGAATTGACTCCATTTTTGGCATTACTTTGTAATTCTTCTCTAGCTGAAGGTTGTGTCCCGGCACTGCATCAAAGGGCTGTGGTTTTCCCTTCCATTAAGCGCCAAGGCCTTGATCCTAACTCTCCCTTCAAACTATCGTCCTATCTCAAACCTCTCTTTCCTTTCAAAGCTTCTGGAAAAATGTGTCTCTTGTCAACTGATCTATTACCTTGACTCTAACTCTCTTATGCCTACTCTTCAGTCTGGGTTCAGGAAATTCTACTCGACAGAATCGCTTCTACTGCGCCTTCTAGCTGAAGTATTTCAAGCCTTTGATCGTGGCCAGGTCACTTTACTTGCTCTTTACGATATCAGTGCTGCCTTTGATACTGTAGACTATACCATTCTCTTAGACCGTTTATCTAAATCTTTTGGCATTGCTGACTCTGCTCTTCTTTGGTTTCGCTCATTCCTTACTGATCGCTCTGTTTCTGTTGTTTTTGGACCTACCCGCTCTCCTTGGACCCACATCCCGTATGGACTACCTCAGGGCTCTGTCCTCGCTCCCCTTCTGTTCATTTTGTATACCTCGGATCTAGCTGGGGTTCTTGGTCCAATGGGTGTTTCGTCTCACCAATACGCTGATGAAACACAGGCTTACCTTCATGGTCCACCCAACTCAGCTGCTCTTATGGTTGAACGTATCCTGGAGGCTTTCTCTGCTCTTGATCTCTGGTTGTCCTCAAATCGCCTCCGTCTTAACTATGATAAGACCAAGTATACATTTGGCTTGGTAATAGTCCAGCTTGTCAGGATTGATGCTGACTCTCTGCGCCACAGGTTTCCCAATGTGTACTTCTCCTCCTCTGTCCGTGATCTTGGATTTGTCCTAGATCCTACTCTTTCTCTATCTGATCATGTCAACAGTATCTCGCTCGTGCTTTTACTATTTACGCCAACTTCATGCCATTCGCCAGTCTCTTCCGCTGCATGCGATTGCGACCTTGGTTCATGCTCTGATCTGCACTAGGATTGACTACGGAAATGCTGTCTATATTGGCCTGTCCTCTACTAATACATCTAAACTTCAGTCCATCCTTAATGCTGCTGCTCGCCTCATAGTGGGCATCATGAAGTTTGCCCATATCTCTTCCTACATCCCGGACTCCCTTCACTGGCTTCCCATTCACCAACGCATCCAATTTAAGGTCCTTTCCCTCATGCGTAACTGTCTTGTTGGCTCAGCTCCGCTGTATCTCAGGGCTTACTGCACCACAGGTTCCAGTTTGCCTAGTCGGGCCTCTCTCCGGTCATCTGCCCGTGGCCATTTGGTAGTTCCTTGGATGCGCACTGCTACTGCCCAGTCCCCTAGTTTTGCGGTTGTGGGCCCTTCCAGCTGGAACAGCTTCCCTCAGGGCTTTAGGCTTGTCCTCCTCTCTCTCTCCTGCCCAGTTTCGCAAGCGCCTGAAAACATTTCTCTTTGTCAGTGAAGACACTGACCCGGGTCGGGAGCGCCTCGGATTATGAGTGGCGCTATATAAATCCTCGATTACAATTACAATTACAATCATGACATGGAAGGATGCACTCATAGTGCCATTGTTTAAAAAGGGAAATAGAAGTGAACCAGGTAACTACAGACCAGTCAGTTTAACCAGTGTGGTGTGCAAGATCATGGAAAGAATTATCAAGGATATTATACTGGAGCATTTGAATGTGCACGATATTATAAATGGCAGTGAACATGGATTTACCAGAGGCCATTCATGTTTGACAATTCTGTTGGACTTCCTTGAGGAGGTCTATGGAACTCCCTTCCCTTGGTACTGAGTGGGACTCTACTTCTTAGGTTTGCTCTCTCTCTCTCTCTCTCTCTCTCTCTCTCTCTCTCTCTCTCTCTCTCTCTCTCTCTCTGTCTCTGTCTGTCTCTCTCTCTCTGTCTCTGCCTCTGTCTGTCTGTCTGTCTGTCTGTCTCTCTCTTGTCAATAGCTTAAAGTCTTTTCTGTATACAGAGAGTACCTCTGAATAGTTCGCACTGTGACAGGTGCTTTATAATTCACAGATACAATACCATACCACTGCAGCTGTTCATAGTTTTTATTAATGACATAGATGATGGGATTTTATTGAAAAAAATTATAAGTTTTGCATATGATACTAAACTATGTACAGCAGTGGAGGATGAGGAACAAACGGAGATACTGCAGGAAGATCTTACAAGAATGTTCAGATGGTCATAAGACTCGCAAATGCTCTTTAATTTGGAAAAGTGCTCTGTGATGCATATGGGGAAGAGAAACAACATGTTTTCATATGAAACGAGAGTAAGGTGTTGAAAGTGAATGATGAAGAAGGGACTTGGGAGTGACTATGCACAAGAGTGCAAAATTTTCAAGGCAATGTGCTGAGGCATCAAAAAGGCTAACTCAACATAAACACCAGAGACAAGGATACAACAGTGAGGTTGTACAAATCACTGGTTAGGCCAGTTAGAATACTGCATCCAGGTATGGAATCCATACCTGAAACACGACATGGAAAACTGGGGAAAGTGCAAAGAAGAGCTACAAAAATGATTTGGGGGCTACAAGGATATGAGCTATGAAGAAAGGTTGAAAAGATGTGGATTGACAACATTGGAGAGAAGGAGGAACGGAGATCTAATCGAATCATATAAGATTATCAAGGAAAAGGAAGCACTGCAGTGGGGGAGGTTCTTTGAATTAGCACAAGGCAAACAAGGCAACTTGGGGACAAAGGTATAAATTGTTAAAGAAACCAAAACGAACATTAGGGCAGATATTCTTCAGTGCAAGAGTTGTAGACCTGTGAAATGGTGGATGATAGTACTGTTTCAGTGGACAATATCACAGCTTTTAAGAAGCTAGGTAAATTGGGCTATTCAGCATTCCACATTAATTTGCAGTAGTTCTAACACAGACTACACGTCTTCTGAACCACTTAAAACCCTTGTTATAAATGTTATGCAAAATTTGATTGAACACAATAATTTATGTTCCCTTTCAGCATGCCTTGTTTGTGAAATTAACTCACACCAATTTCATATATCCAGAAAGTCAATTTTTTTAAAGACTTACTGATATAACAGCTTAATTCCCTTGCTGAATTCTAATCCACCACTCTGACCAAAGATTTAACAATTCTAACACTACGGACCGAAAACATGGAAAGCGTAAACCATATTTTATTATTATTAATTTATTTTCACACGTATTATTATTTATTTATTCGGAAAAAAGTATCAGTACAGGTTGCAATAAAACAATATACAGAACCTACAGTTATGTAATACAATTTCAGCAGCCTTATCAGAATAATGTATTTTCGATTTGATGCGACAATACAATACAACTAAAAATTTATAGCGCGCTTCAATAATGTTTTCGAGAAGTATTATTTTAAGCTTGCCCACAATGCAGAGCTGAATGTCTCACAGAGTTAATGAATATGCATAAACAGCTTTGATAGCCTGAATTGTATGCATATTCAAGTTCATTTGCGAAAGAGGTTTATGAATATTAATGAAATCCTTGTACAACGGTGGGATTCGGAAACACGCTTGCCGTGGATGAGCGATGAAAACTTTTCATAGTTAAACTTAAACTAAAAGTTGGAAGATTGATGAAAATATAGCTCAAACTAGACGCTGGATGATCGATGAAAATATAACAGAAACTAGAAGTTGGATGAACGATGATTAATATAACATTTCAATGAAAATAGTTTCGGACGCTAAAACCCAGGATTACCGAAATGTTTTCATCGCTCAAACCCAGGATTTATTTAATTTTATAATTTGGGACCGCCGTTTGCAGTATTACCGATATCTGCATAATATGCAATTATGCATACAGATACATCCACGTACAAACACACATCCACGTACAAACACACATACATGAATGCATGCATGCATACACCCATGCATATATTTATATTGATGATTTGTGACACTTCTGCTCCAAAGAGAAAATCTAGGATTGTTTTTATGCATAACAGTCCGAAGAAATGCATTAAATCTAATCAATGTAGAAGAAAATCTTCCAGCACTGTACCAATTTGTCTATGGTTGTCACATGGAGTCCGTTGTTCCCTGGAATGTTCCTATTTTCAACGACTTATTTATTTGCAATCTATGTTAAAGCTGTCCATAATCACACACAGCCGAGAGCTCAACACACAAAATACAAGCAAACTGTTATGTGTGAAAACAGAGCATTTATTACAAGGTGCTAATTCTTTCCAGGCGTTCACATAGGAGATATGTTCATTGTTCAACAATTCAGCATAAGTCCACAAAGAAGGCATCTGGTGGAGTATAGCCATGGCTGTAACAATGCTCCAGAAATTCTTTCTCTGCTTCAAACATTTCATCACATATTCCACATCCACAAGGCCTTGTTGTAAAAGAATATGGATCCTCAGCACAGGTCAACTTATTTGGAGAAGGTTCCTTAACGGCGTGAGATTCCATTGACATATCATCATATCTATCAATATCAGGACCCAGTAACCACTGTTTCATAGAGAAGATCTCGCTTCTTTCAGAAAGATGGATAATGACCTTGTTCTGAACATTGCTCCTAACGTCAATGTCTTTTTCCTCTAAAGCGGTGTGACGCTTTAGATGTTTAGTCAGATACTGTGTACATCTAAATGCTGATCTACGTGACTGGCATTTGTTTAGTTTTTCCAAAGTCTGGGATCTCTTGTGACATTTATATGGTTTCTCTCCACTGTGCGTTCTTTGGTGAAACCTTAGTAGACCTGAAGTTGCAAATTTTTTCAGACAAAATTGGCATTCGTATGGTTTTTCTCCAGTATGAATTCTCAAGTGATTTTTTAGACTGTAACCATATGCAAATGATATTTCACAGAAATGACATACATATGGTTTATCTCCAGTATGGGTTCTCATATGAATCTTCAGATGACAACTCTGTGTACATGTTTTCTCACATAACTGGCATTTATATGGTTTCTCTCCAGTATGCGTCATTTTGTGAATCTTCAGATAACCACTATGTCGAAACACTTTCTTGCAGACGTGGCATTCATATGGTTTATCCCCAGTATGGGTTCTCATGTGCATCGTCAAAGTAGAAACTTCTGCAAACGATTTCTGACATAACTGACATTCATGTGGTTTTTCTCCAGTATGGGTTCGTATATGAATCTTTAGTCGGCCAGATACTGGAAATGATTTTTGACAGAAGTCGCATTTATATGGTTTTTCTCCAGTATGGGTTCTCTTGTGCTTTTTCAGATGCTCAGATCGTGCAAATGTTTTATTACAAATCTCACATTTATATGGTTTTTCTTTAGTATGATTATCTTTTTTGTGGTTATTTAGGCCGACATTAGTTGCAAATGATTTCTGGCATATGAGGCAAATGTACGGCTTTTCACCTGTATGTGTTCGAATGTGACTTTTCAATGTATCAGCCAGTGTAAACGTTCTACAACATATTCCACACGCGTGTGGTCTTTGTCCAGTGTGATTTCTCATGTGTTTATACAGACTGGCATTATGTGAATACACTTTCTGACATAATTGACATTTGTATGCTTTCTCCCTAGTATGAGTGCTCTTGTGGTTTTTCAGACTACAACGATGGGCAAATGACTTTTGACATAAATGACATTTATATGGTTTCTCTCCAGTATGCGTTCTTTGGTGACTCCTTAGTAGATCTGAAGCTGCAAATTTTTTCAGACAAACATGACATTCGTGTGGTTTTTCTCCAGTATGAATTCTCAAGTGAGTATTTAGATTAGATCCATATGCAAATGTTCTTTGACAGAAATGACACACATATGGTTTATCTCCAGTATGTGTTCTCATATGACTTTTGAGTTGAGGACGCTGTGCAAATGTTTTCTGACATAACTGGCATATGTATGGTTTTTCTCCAGTGTGTGTCATTTTGTGCCTTTGCAGTTGACCACTACATCGAAACACTTTCTTACAAACCTGGCATTCATATGGTTTATCCCCAGAATGGGTTCTCATGTGAGTCTTCAAATAGCTAAACTGTGCAAATGATTTCTGACATAACTGGCATTCATGTGGTTTTTCTCCAATATGGGTTCTCATGTGCTTCTTTAGCCGGCAAGAATCTGCAAATGATTTTTTACATAACTCACATGTATATGGCTTTTCTGCAGTATGGGTTCTCTTGTGAATCCTCAGTTCATGACGTCGTGCAAATGTTTTTAGACAAAACTCACATTTATATGGTTTTTCTTTAGTGTGCACTCGGTTGTGACATTTTAGTTGACTGCTGTCGCGACACAGTTGCTGACAGACCTGACATTTATATGGTTTGTCCCCAGTATGGGTTCTCATGTGTGTTTTCAAATTGCCAAATTGTGCGAATGATTTCTGACATAACTGGCATTTGTGCGGTTTCTCTCCAGTTTGGATTCTCATGTGCTTCTTTAGTGGGCAAGAATCTGTAAATGATTTTTGACATAACTCACATGTATATGGCTTCTCTCCAGTATGGGTTCTGACGTGAATCTTCAGTTTACCAGATTCTGCAAATAATTTTAGGCATAACTCACATTTATATGGGTTTTCTCCTGTATGGGTTCTCATGTGAATCTTCAGGTAAGCAGACCATGCAAATGTTTTCTTACAGATCTCGCATTCATGTGGCTTTTCTCCAGTATGGGTTGTCATGTGATACTGCAAACCACTAAAAGTTGAATATGATTTTTGACATAACTTGCATCTGTGTGACTTTCCTCCTGTGTGGGTTCTCATGTGAATCCTAAGCTGAGCAGACTTTGCAAATGTTTTATGACATAACTGGCATTTACATTGGTTTTCTTTAGTATGCATTCTACTGTTAGTTTTCAGTAGACCAGACTATGCAAATGCTTTCCCATATAACTGGTATTTATGTAATTTTCTCTAGCATCGATCCCTGTAGGGTGTTTTTACTGAAGGAGGTTGTGGAAATGAGTCATGAGATAACAGCCATTTGTACAGTTTATCTCCACGATGAGTTCTCAGGAGAAACTTAGTTCAGATGCAGACTGCAAATGTGACAGGAATGGGACTTGTGCAGGTTTTCCTTGGCATTTATTTATAATGTAGTTTGATATAAAAGTCATAGACTGTTGGTTTTGGATGTCATTAAGTACGACGTCGGCAAAATCGAATTTCTCACAGGTGTATTAACTTTGTTAGAATTGTCATGTACCGTAACGTATTGTAAATCTTCAAAATTTGTCAGTGCTCACACAAAAGATCATGTCAGGGAGGCCAGCTTATCCAATATCCACCATTGTTATATCAAATCAAGTCTGCCATAGACAGGCTGTTTTTAGAGAACGTCAAGCTGAGGAGACAGCATGGTGCAACGATAGTGGCCATGGGGTGGCACGGGATAGGATAGCTTGGAAGGTGTACCACTCCTATGTCAAATGACTTAACAAGAGGATTCATCGCTGATCTTCCAATTATAAAGCTTTTCCTGGTAAAATGTAAATACAATAACTAATTAACAGACCAGTTTATGGGTAACGTACTCTATTTGTAAGGTTTATGCTGGTAAATCGCCAATCACAAAGGCCGGAAACGATCAATCTGACATCTAAACCATTTCAAAAGGTAAATAAATGCCCAAAAATAAGATATTTTACGTCTTACAACGTAACGACTTGTGCCATTAATCCAACCAACCTGTAATTAGTCGTTGAATAGGAACAAACTGGAGAACGATTGAAACCATGGACATCATATTACTATATAAGATGTCTATGATTGAAACTCTGAATAGAGCAAACTGCTGCAGCAATGAGATTCGATGATAGATCTGACATCTAGCGATTGAATGTTTAGAATAAATTGTAATCGTAATTTTGATATTAATTATAAGAGCCCAATTGAATCAGCATAGTACTGAAAAGAGGTACGAGCGTGATTCTTGAACTCATCAAGAGCGTAATCGTAATGGCGAGTGAATAAACAAAAAATGTTATAAACAGAAATAGGGTTGAAAGTATTTTGTTCTCTGGCTATTGCCAATGAAGGTCACGTTTGCCATGAATCATTTCATGTAAAGTATAAGCCAGTCTTGTTGTCAAGACCTTAAACCTCAAGACCAAGACCAAGACCTTGAACCTCAAGACCAAGACCAAGACCCAGACCTTGAACATCAAGACCAAGACCAAGACCAAGACCTTGAACATCAAGACCAAGACCAAGACCAAGACCTTGAACCTCAAGACCAAGACCAAGACTTTGAAACTCAAGACCAAAACCGAAAAAATACTCAAAAATCACAACCATATCCAGATTTCTATTCCTTACTAAAAAAAGTTGTGAAGTCGGACTACTCGTTATTTTAATTAAAACATGAATCTTTTATTTTATTCAAATAAAACGACTCCAAATGCAGACTGCAGAGAATTTCGAATTTGTCTTTACAAAAGTCCTTCATGCGAAATGTTATTCCAAGTGCCTGTTGCATTTTGTAAAAACCAATTCGCTCAGAATTTTCTGACCAAGACGTGACCTGTGGGGCCGCATAAAAATTCTGCCATGTGAAAAATACGTTCTACAGCTGCTGAAATCGCTGGCACACACAGCAGCTTTTCAAGCACCTGATGTAAATGTGGAAATTGTGAGTCTGTTTTGAAATTGTTCCATTGTAAATAACCGGAAGTCAAAATAAATGTCCAAAACAACAGTAAAGCCTCACTCACACCGTATAAATACTAAAGCAAATTATTGGATACATTTTGAAAAATCTTTGCGTTTTGTTAAATAACTGTTCATATTGTCAAAAGTCTTGGTCTTGGTCTTGCAAAATCAAGACCAAGACTTTGAGCCTCAAGACCAAGACCTTGAACCTCAAGACCAAGACCAAGACCAAGACTTTTGGTCTCAAGACCAAGACCAAGACTTTTAAAAACGAACTCGAGTGCACTCGAGACCAAGACCTTGGTCTCGAGGACAACAAGACTGGTATAAGCTAGGCAGGTATAATAATTTTATAAAAGCGCTTTCGAAATTTGGTACATGCATAAACCAGTAGTATATTCTTTGCACTGCCCGTGATAGAATTTTACCTATTGCAGATAGCCTAAAATCAAATCAATCAAAAAAATCAAAATTCTTTTATTGTTCACCAATCTTTGAACAATTACACAGTTTACATGGTAACACGAACTTAGGTTACATTGCGATCAGTGACAAAAGGAAAACCCAAAGGAACGAAACCGTTTCGCTGTCAGGGTCACCTAATTACACAAACTATATCAGACCAATGAAGTGGTGCTTAACAATGCAATAAAAAGTTTATTTCTAAAGACATCTGTTGCATAATAATCATGAACGTTAGGTGTTAACTATACATGTACAGAATTCCTAGTTTACTTAACAGTCTAGAAAGTTTAAATTGCCATTTACATAATCATACATCTTTTGCATAATAATCTAGAATGTTTAATGAGCTCTTTAACTTATGTGCATGCATAATACATCCCCAACAGCATGGTAATATGGTATACATATCTTAAAAAACATTCATTTTGCCCATATGGGCTGTATATGTCATGCATATGACAAAGCAATATAGCATATGCTACTTCTAGACAATATAAAATCTACATTGTACATACATGAAACAATTGCATGAAAACATCGGAATATCAGGTCTCGTGAACCTGTGTGCTATTGCTGCTGACAAAATAACACAAATCCGACTAATAATACTCTTGGGCAGCCATCCATGTATGCGCGTACATACATGCAGACATACATGCAGACACACATGCATACATAGGGGCCTACATGCATGCATACATACATAGGGCTTACATACATACATACATACATACATACATACATACATACATACATACATACATACATACATACATACATACATACATACATTCGTACATACATAAATACATATATATATGTGTCTGAGTAGCGGGAAGGATATATATATATATATATATATATATATATATATATATATATATATATATATATATATATATATATCTTGGCCATGTCTTCACCATATCTGGACAATATATTGTATCCATATGTCTGTCATGCCTCCTGACAATATCTTGACCATGTATTCGCCATATCTGGACAACATATTGTATCCATATGTCTGTCATGCCTGCTGACCATATCTTAACCATGTCTTCACCATTTCTACACAACATATTGTATCCATATGTCTGTCATGCCTCCTGACAATATCTTGACCATGTGTTCACCATATCTGGACAATATATTGTATCCATATATCTGTCATGCCTCCTGACAATATCTTGACCATGTCTTCACCATATCTGGACAATATATTGTATCCATATGTCTGTCATGCCTGCTGACCATATCTTAACCATGTCTTCACCATATCTGGACAATATATTGTATCCATATGTCTGTCATGCCTCCTGACCATATCTTGACCATGTCTTCACCATATCTGAACAATATATTGTCCAGATATGGTGAAGACATGGTCAAGATATTGTCAGGAGGCATGACAGACATATGGATACAATATATATATATATATATATATATATATATATATATATATATATATCCTTCCCGCTACTCACACACACACATATATGTATTTATGTATGTACGAATGTATGTATGTACGTATGTATGTATGTATGTATGTATGTATTGTCAAGATATTGTCAGGAGGCATGACAGACATATGGATACAATATATATATATATGTATATATATCTTGGCCATGTCTTCACCATATCTGGACAATATATTGTATCCATATGTCTGTCATGCCTCCTGACAATATGTTGACCATGTATTCGCCATATCTGGACAACATATTGTATCCATATGTCTGTCATGCCTCCTGGCCATATCTTAACCATGTCTTCACCATTTCTGCACAATATATTGTATCCATATGTCTGTCATGCCTCCTGACAATATCTTGACCATGTGTTCACCATATCTGGACAATATATTGTATCCATATGTCTGTCTTCACCATATCTGGACAATATATTGTATCCATATGTCTGTCATGCCTCCTGACCATATCTTGAGCATGTCTTCACCATATCTGAACAATATATTGTCCAGATATGGTGAAGACATGGTCAAGATATGTTCAGAAGACATGACAGACATATGGATACAATATATATATATATATATCCATATGTCTGTCATGCCTCCTGACAATATCTTGACAATACATACATGCATACATACATACGTACATACATACATTCGTACATACATAAATACATATATATATATATATATATATATATATATATGTGTGTGTGTGAGTAGCGGGAAGGATATATATATATATATTGTATCCATATGTGTGTCATGCCTCCTGACCATATCTTGACCATGTCTTCACCATACATACATACATTCCCAGATATGGTGAAGACATGGTCAAGATATCGTCAGGAGGCATGACAGACATGTCTTCACCATATCTGGACAATATATTGTCCAGATATGGTGAAGACATGGTCAGGATATGGTCAGGAGGCATGACAGACATATGGATACAATATATTGTCCAGATATGGTGAAGACATGTCTGTCATGCCTCCTGACAAATCTTGACCATGTCTTCACCATATCTGGGCAATATATTGTCCAGATATGGTGAAGACATGGTCAAGATATTGTAAGGAGGCATGACAGACATATGGATACAATATGTATATATATATATATATATATATATATAATATGTATATTCTTCCCGCTACTCACACACATATATGGGGGCGTGGTGGCTCAGTGGTAAGTTCGGCGCCTTGTGACCGGACGGTCGCCGGTTCGAATCCCACTCTAGCCAATGCGTACGGACCTTGGGCAAGTCCTTTACTCGCAATTGCTCGTGGCGCTTCGGCCCGAAAATTCCGGCACAGTATCAAATGCTGTAGTCGGGAGCGCCTCTGAGTAGTAGTTGACTTCGAGAGGCGCTATAGAAATATCCGGAATAAAAAATATATATATATAGGCCTATATATATATATATGTATTTATGCATGTACGAATGTATGTATGTACGACATTGTACGTATGTATGTATGTATGTATGTATGTATTGTCAAGATATTGTCAGGAGGCATGACAGACATATGGATATACATATATATTAGGGTGTGTCTATAATTTGAAGTTTCAAAATTAATATCGGCCAGGTTGTTTTTGTGTTCCACCTTGAGAAACATTAACATTTGCCAAATTAGATGAAAATCAAAAGAGATTTAGCACTGGCGCAAAGCCCGGGAAAAATTACCACTTAGACAACAATGTCATACATTGTAATTCTCGAAGATCCAAACAATTTCAACACTTAAACATGAAAAATAAGGCAAAAGCAAACCAAGAACCTTATTTGTCATTACTTAGTCCCTTTAGTGCTGTTGGAAATCTATTTAGATGGTATTCAACCATTTGAAGAAGAAATTGTTTCTCTTCCTCATTTCGAACCAGGGCTTCATTGAAGGACTGCATTAGAGCCACTCCTCTCTCCGCTAAATCGTTCGTCACTCTTAGGGCGGATATGATGTCTTTCGCCTCATTGAACGAATGCTCTGACTCCCATTGTTGTGGATCTCGATCAAGAAAAGCGTAATCGAATTTGAGGAGCTGGAAAAATTTGATGGTAGAAGTGGTAAAAAAATCGGATAGCGCTTTTGTAGATGGATCATGTATGGGAGGATGCCTCTTTGGAGGTTCGTCGGATCCCTGATTGTTGCGCATGTTATAGACCATGCGCTGTTTTTCGTCGAAGGTGACTGAATCGTCAAAAAGGCTGAGGCCAACCAAGGTCTCCGACAAATACCAGAGGTGTCGGGAAAATGCTGTTAGGGCGACCTGTGAGACTTCCTTGTCTGGGTAAGTATGGATTGCCTTCAAGAATTGAAGGTCGTTCCTTGGGGCTTCATTGGGTGATGCACAGGTGAACCAGTACTCCACGTAGGTTGTGGTCACAAAAAGTGAAACTCGAAGTAGATGAGTCCACATCTTTTGAGAGTAAGATTGTCGAGATGCCCTCTGGTGTTGTTGAATGGGAAACTGCTCTCTGAAAAGCCTCATCTTGATTGCATAAACCGCACGTGCCATCCAACGCGCGCGGTGAAATGCCTCTGGGTACCTGAACTTTATTCCTTTCGGTGGAATTCCTCCTAGGAAAATGACTGTTAGTTCTAGTAGCTCTTCGTAGTCGTCTCTGTGGTATTCAGCATTCAGTTGCTGCAGTGCGAAGGTGATGACATTCTCTCGAATTTCTTTGACTCTTTGTGCTGCGTCTTTATCTTCCATTGCTGTGCGATACTTGGTCTGATCGATTCGCGGCCAGAAGTCACGGAAATGACTGAAGAGTTCCAATTTTGGAGACCTTACAGAATCATGCAGTGAAAATACCTCTTCCAGAACGATTTCAGAAACATGATGTCGACAGGCAAGGTTCAAGAGGTCTTTTCCTAATTCCGTTTCCAGCTTGATGCATACGCCGCCCTTGCAACCCGTGTTACTCGCCGTTGTGTCGAAACACATGGCCACGATTCTGTCTTCCAATCCCCAACTTCTGATCTCGGCCAAACACGCATCTGCCATGAAGGCAGCAGTCCCGGATTGGAGTTTGGGGATGGCCAATAGTTTGGTCACATCCTTACCAGACACCATTATTGGAAGACGATCAACGCACACTCGTCCAGTTTCTGTAAAATCTGGCATGATCTTGGCGTCCCAGTGGATAGTAAGGGGAACCTTCGGATCGAAAGATTCACGAATCTCAGCTGCTAGGGCTGCACGGTTATCCTTCCTTGCTCGATGGATAGCAGAAGGACTGATGATCAGCTCACCAGCTGGTGCTGCATATAGATTGGATGCAGCGATAGCATAGAAAATGTGAGAGGCATTCCTGCTACTGGTTTTGGTACGATCTAGAGCTGCTGCAACATCACGGGTAACTACAGAGATTGTTCCCTTTCGCCGCTTTGGTGGTCCAGCTGACGTTGAAGGTTCTGGTTCTCTTTCTGAGCTATTTGATGACGCCTCTTCCTCAGATGATGTTGCCAACAGAGAAACCTCCGTCGCTACCGCCATGCTTGCACGATATCGTCATGGGCGAGGGAATTATTATTGTAGACAGATTGCTCCGATCGGAAACCACGACATTATCTGATTGGCACAAACTCATTCGGGGATCAAAGGCAGACAACCACTCGCGTTAAATACCATGCTATTGATGTAGCACCAGGTGTCTCCTCTAGAAAGCCACAATAGCTTAATTAATTACTATAACTATGTTGAAGATCGAAAACACGAAGAACAGACATCATAACGTCTAAAATGTTGGCCAAACCGAGACAGGTCACCGGGTTCCTAATTTCGGTCGCCTTGCGCCAGTCCTAAATGTTCAGCTATCGCGATATAATTTCGGATATGGCGTTTATACGCTAATTGGCATGATAATTCGACCTGGCCGTTAAAAGATCTTTGAGTTAAAAAAATCATGTGCATCATAAAAACACCCTAATATATATATATATATATATATATATATAATTTGTATCCATATGTCTGTCATGCCTCCTGACCATATCTTGACCATGTCTTCACCATATCTGGACAATATATTGTCCAGATATGGTGAAG
The DNA here is from genome assembly GCA_963556255.1 of Allolobophora icterica. NCBI lineage: Eukaryota > Metazoa > Annelida > Clitellata > Crassiclitellata > Lumbricidae > Allolobophora > Allolobophora icterica. The sequence goes on along the minus strand of OY744603.1, from coordinate 58,631,522 downwards.
ACATGTCTGTCATGCCTCCTGTCAAGATCTTGACCATTTCTTCGCCATATCTGGGCAATGTATTGTCCAGATATGGTGAAGACATGGTCAAGATATTGTCAGGAGGCATGACAGACATATGGATACAATATATATATACAATATATATATATACATATATACATAACGGGACCCAATGATCATTATAAATGGAGATGTAGGCCGAGTTAGCAACGCTGGTTAGAGCATACGCTGCGTTTCATGCGCCTCTGTGTTAAAGAGCGTGCGGATCGCGGTTCGCCTACCGATATTGGCTTATTACAGAGATTTTAATCTCGGGCTAGCACGGTCCGCACACGGGGACCTTCAATGGCGTTACGCCTATTCATACGGGCAGCGGTGGTGAAAGATCTCACCCGATCAATTCATTGAAAAATGAGAAGGATCGAGGCCATACGGTCGCTATATAAAAACGTGTAGGCCTACATTTATATGCTGCAGCTGCAGCGCGTATTCGGTGAATGCGCAAAGTGTTTGGCGCACAGGCGAAACTTTGGTCTAAAAAGTGGGGGTACCAATTTCTTACATAAGGCCAGTGGTTAAAGTGGTTTGGGTGAGCAATGGGAACGCCAAAGAAGAGTTTCATGGAAACGAATGCGTGAGCAGTGGGAATGCAAGAAGCAAGAATTTCGAGAGCAGTGGGAACGCCGTTCCCACCCCACTTTAGGGCCTAACCCTTGCATAGGGTTACACGAAACAAGGCGGAAACTGCGATCTCTGGGAAGGCACAATAATAAAATACTGATTGGCATTATTCAAAAAGTGGGGGTACGGTACCCCCAGTCCAAAGAGTGGGGATACAGGTACCCCTCGTACCCCCACAAATTACTCCTATGATAACATTTAATCTACCATTAGGCGGGACTGAGATAAATTAATTTATAGAATCCACTCTACTGTTCTTCTCCGTGGAATCATTTTTCATCACTTAAAACTTTGCCAGTGCAATGATTTTCAAAAGTTCTTCCTCTAACCAACTCACTTGTTTATTTCTAGTTCACCCCACAGTTAGCAGGCGCTCAAAGTAATGTTCCTCTCCACGGAAACCTTTAGTAAAAGGCCAAAGATTTATTCCTGGATTGAAAAGAAACCATGCAGAGTTAAGTAAACAGTAGTAGTTTCAGTTTAGCGACGCTGTGTCATAACAAAGATGATTAGCGTCGCCATCCTCCTTATCCAGGCTTGGGACTGGCACTGTCAGAGTACGAACAGTGGCGGAGTTTTTGTTTTTGTTGTTGTTCCGGTTTACTTAACTGTTATTGATTACAGTTTAAAAGGTGTTTTAGAGAAAACGAAGCAAAATTCTAACAACATCTGAAAATTATGAAACACTGTTTTATCTAAGCTGAAAATAGTTATTTCATAATTTTTTGAAGTTAAGTACAGTATTGTTAAAATCTGCTATTTATAATTACTATTATTACCGTGTAGCATCAGATTGATAAGTAAATTTTGACCGCAAGAAAATGCGACACCTGGTGACTAATATGGAATATATTGAATTTGCCTTAAATCGTTCGAAAGGAATCTATGTATTGTGAACAGAATGATGATACATACATACATACATACATACATACATACATACTGTACATACACGCATACATGCACGCATACATACCAACATTCATACACACTTACATGCATACATACGTACATACATTCATGCAGGTATACATACAGGGTGCGGCAAAATAAAGTAATCCCCTGCAGTGTGTTGCAAATTCTGTAGCAACCGCTTAGAATTTTTATATAAAACTTGGTAATGATATTGTCTGTTCACATCTACATATAACTTCCAAATGTTATTTAACAATCTTGAAATATGACAAAGTTATGTTATTTCAAACACGACACCCCCCACGATTTTACATGGTTAAAAATAGTTACTTTGTAAAGAAACAAGAAAAATAAATGGTACAACTTGAAATATTTTTACAACAAAGCTTTACGAATTGCACTTTCAATTTTACATTAAGTGTTCAAAGTGTCCACCATTGGCCTGCACGCATGCCTTCAGCCGTTTGGTAAAGTTCTTGATGGCCTTTGTTGATCGGCGCCTGTGGCATATCGTCCCATATTGACTGCAAAGCGGCTTTCAACTCGGCGATTGTCTTTTTTTAACAACAATATTAGCTAAATATGAGTTCTTTATTTACAAGTTCCTCTGCCAGATGAATTTACGTCACTGTGATGACGTTGCTTTTAAGCTGGTGCCCTGTTTTTTGCTTTCATAATAAATGCTACAGTACAACCAATAACGCAACCGTAAAATTTGCACGTTATAAAGCGTGGGCTTGTCTCTGTTCAAATAGCATAACTTAGTCAATTGTTGTGATAATATAATGTAATTTGGCAATTGTACGTAGATATGAATGACCAATGGCCGTGTAAATTTTCTTATAAAAATCCAACTTCGTTCTTGAGATATCAACCAAACACTGCAGGGGATTACTTTATTTTGCCGCACCCTGTACATACATACATACATACATACATACATACATACATACATACATACATACATGCATATACGCATACGTGCATACATACAGAGCACCTCTGAGTAGGTCTCTTGAAGAGGCGCTATATACATTTCCAGAATGAATGAATGAATGAATGAATGAATGAATGAATGAATGAATGAATGAATGAATGAATGAATGAATGAATACATACATTCATACATACATACATACATACATACATACATCCTGTACATGCAAACATGCATTTGAACTTAAGTATTGGCAGGAGTTTGTTTCAGAGGGGTAGCCTTTAAACCATCTAAGCCAACAACAAAATGCAAAACTTAACATTCTAATCACTTTAGTTAAATCTCTTATCTTATCTTATCTTATTGACTCATTTTTCTGTAAGCCACGGTGCGGTTTGTCATCTGGTAAATCAATTAAACGAATATCATCAAAAAAAGAACAGCTAAGGCTATGGAGCGATTCGCAAATTTTAGTGATGAAGTGACGGCAGGGCGGAGAATTGGTGTTTGGGCGGAAGAGCAGCAGGTTGAGCGAAGTGGTTTAACCGTGAACAGCTGACGGAGATAGGAGGGCTGGGAGGATTTAAGTATGGTATGGTATGTTATGGTATGGTATGGTATCTTGGAATTTATGAAGCACCTCTCACAGTGCGAACTATTCAGAGGCGCTATCAGCGTGTGAGCCTCACGGAAACAGAAAGACTTCAAATGATGAACAACACAGACAGACAGACAGACAGACAGACAGACAGACAGACAGACAGACAGACAGACAGACAGACAGACAGACAGACAGACAGACAGACAGACAGACAGACAGACAGACAGACAGACAGACAGACAGACAGACAGAGCCGAGCAAGTAGGGTCTCACGCAGTACCAAGGGAAGAGAGTTCCATAATTCTGTTTAACGACACTATGTCATGAAGAAGCTTAGTGTATTATGGTAACTGCTATAGGGCCTAGCTGGAAAAGGATAATGAATTGATGTTTTACAATATAAACTAGTGTCATTAATTATTATTATAACCAAATGTACTGTAACAGAATAGCCTGCTACAGGTTTCTTGTTAGGTTATCAGACCTGCTTAGATATGCGCTATATAAATGTTGTCACTAGGCGGCGCTAATTATTGTGACGATGGCCGTGCGGCCATGAAGAGACGCTGGTAAAACTAGCGGCATCAGCACGAAACACGGAAAACACGAACTTGTATTTCCGCAAATGTATACTTAAAGCAAAAATAAAATTTAAAAAATAAGTCACTAGTGTATATCTAACTAAAATGGGTAATCCTGGGTTTTTGCGTCGGAAACTATTTACATTGAAACGTTCTAATACAATATACAATAAATAATCATCGTTCATCCAACTTCTAGTTTGAGTTATATTTTAATCGATTATCCAGCTTCTAGTTTCGTGAATATTTTCGTCAATCTTCCAACTTCTAGTTCGAGTTTTACTATAAAATGTTTTCATCGGTCATACACGGGAATAATATCGGCACTAAAACGATATATTTTCATCGCAATTCCAACTTCTAGTTTGACTTTAACTATGTAATATTTTAATCGATCATCCGGCTTCTAGTTTCATTGATATTTTCATCAATCTTCCAACTTCTTGTTTGAGTTTAACTGTGAAACGTTTTCATCGCTCATGCAATGTAAATAGTTTCCGACGCTAAAACCCAGGATTACCCTAAAATGAATTAAAGCACATCTGAAATTTCCCCCAAAATCGTTTTAACTGGTCGTTTAATAGCAAAAAAGGCTAGTCGGAAAATATATACACGTCAGTACGAGTTGCGGAAAATGAAAAAACAGAGGCCTACACAAGTATTGTCATTGTCACACTAGCATAACTCTCTGCCTCTATCAACCTCTGTCTATATGTCTGTCTGCCTCTCTGTCTGTCTCTCTGTCTGTCTGCCTTTCTGTCTGTCTCTATGTCCATGGCACCCTCAATCACAAGCAAAGACGCCAAGTCAGAATATATATACATGTCGGGACGAGTTGCGAAAAATAAAAAAACAGAGGCTTACACAAGTATTCTCATTGTCACACTAGCATAACTCTCTGCCTCTATCTACCTCTGTCTGTCTGCCTCTCTGTCTGTCTGGCTGTCCGTCTACATGTCCATGGCTCCCTCAATCACAAGCAAAGAAGCCAAGTCGGAAAATATATACATGTCGGGACGAGTTGCGAAAAATGAAATAACAGAGGCCTACACAAGTATTGTCATTGTCACACTAGCATAACTCTCTGCCTCTATCTACCTCTGTCTATATGTCTGTCTGCATCTCTGTCTGTCTGGCTGTCCGTCCCTATGTCCATGGCTCCCTCAATCACAAGCAAAGAAGCCAAGTCGGAAAATAAATACATGTCGGGACGAGTTGCGGAAATGAAAAAACAGAGGCTTACACAAGTATTCTCATTGTGACACTAGCATAACTCTCTGTCTCTATCTACCTCTGTCTGTCTGCCTCTCTGTCTGTCTGGCTGTTCGTCTACATCTCCATGGCTCCCTCAATCACAAGCAAAGAAGCCAAGTCGGAAAATATATACATGTCGGGACGAGTAGCGGAAATGAAAAAACAGAGGCTTACACAAGTATTCTCATTGTCACACTAGCATAACTCTCTGCCTCTGTCTACCTCTGTCTATATGTCTGTCTGCCTGTCTGCCTGTCTATATGGCTGTCCATCTGTCTGTCCGTCCGTCTCTTTGTCGACCACTCTGTCTGTCTGGCTGTCCGTCTCTCACTCACACTGCGTATATTTTGACCATTAAATGTGTTATTATATCATCATGTATGCCAGCTTCACCAACTCCGGAAAACGAAGGATACCCGGTACGTCCATAGATCCGTATTGCAGGAATGCCGGACATTTACCCCCTGGACATATCCCCCACGACCTATCCCCCGGACAGTTCCTCCAACACTCCCCCCAAATCTCAGTAGGTCATTTTCCCTCCGGACAAATCCCCCATGTGGATTTATGTACGTATGTATTTCTCTATGTATGTATGTATGAATGTATGTATGCAGCATGTATGTATGTATTCACAGTATGTTTGTATGTATTTATGTATATATGCATGCTTGTATGTATGTATGTATGTATGTATGTATGTATGTATGTATGTATGTATGTATGTATGTATGTATGTATGTATGTATGTATGTATGTACGTATGTATGCACGTTTTGATCATTAAAACAGAATGCTATTTGTACGTTGAATGGAGGGGGAAATGTCCTGGTAGAGGGGGGAAAGTGTCCGGAGGATTATTTCCGGGGGTTATGTCCGGTGAACGGACATTTACCCCTGGACATATTCCCCCGGACATATTCCTCCCGGACAGTTACCCCCGGACACTTTCCTCTCCCTACTAGGACATTTCCCCCTCAATACAACATACAAAACGCTTTCTGTTTTAATGATAAAAACATACATGCATACATGTATATAGTATGTATGTATGTATGTACTTACATACATGAATACATACATACATGCACATGCATACATACATACAGACATACATAGTACATGCATACATACATGCATACATACATACACGCATACATGCATACATACATACATACATACATACATACATACATACATACATACAGACAGACATACATACGTGCATACAATCATGCGTACATACATACTACATGCATAATACATACATACACACATACATGCATACATACATGCATACATACATACACGCATACATGCATGCATACATACATACATACATACATACAGACATACATGCGTGCATACAATCATGCGTACATACATACTACATGCATAATGCATACATACACACATACATGCATACATACATGCATACATACATACACGCATGCATGCATGCATACATACATACATACATACAGACATACATACGTACATACATTCATACGTACATACATACATACGTACATGCAAACTACATGCATAATACATACATACACACATACATGCATACATACATGCATATATGTATGCATACATACATATATACTTATTTATTTATTCCGGATATTTCTATAGCGCCTCTCGAAGTCAACTACTACTCAGAGGCGCTCCCGACTACAGCATTTGATACTGTGCCGTAATTTTCACGCCGAAGCGCCACGAGCAATTGCGAGTGAAGGACTTGCCCAAGGTCCGTACGCAGCGGCTAGAGTGGGATTCGAACCTGCAACCCTCCGGTCACAAGGCGTGGAACTTACCACTGAGCCACCACGCCCCATACATGCATACATACATACAGACATACATACATACAAACATGCATACTACATGCATAATAATACATACATACATGCATAGATGCATACATGCATGCATACATACATACATACATGCAGACATACATACATATATAAATCCACAGGGGAGATTTGTCCGGGGGAAAATGACCGACCGAGATTGGGGGGAGAAGTGTTTGGGGGAAGTGTCCGGGATTTGTCCGGGGGAATATATCCAGGGGATAAATGTCCGGAATTCCTGCAATACGGATAGAAGTATCTGGCATATATGATGATATAATTACACGTTTAATGGTCAAATTATATAAGTAAAAAAAGTAAGTATATTCTTTAATATAACCAGCTGCCAAACAGCACTCTGGTGAACAAGCATCAGCATAAATACATCAGGATAAATTAATAAGTGAATAAAACATTCTGACTATAAATGTTTTCCTCATTTGATTGTTTGCTTTTGGCAGCACCCGGTCATGGCATCTTGGGCGCAGGCTGTAAACCCCTGGCTTAACTGGGGGGAGCAACCCATGAAGGACATGTCCCGGTTCTTCGAGAACCGCCGAAAACAGGCGTGTATCGGCCACACGGCACATCTCTTCGATATTTGGGTAATCACCAGGGAGGTACCTCTGTCGTATTAGCCTATTTACAACTGCCTGGATCCTTCCTTTTTCTTGTTGTCCAGCATATCTCCACCATAAGAACAATATACCAAAAGTATACGAACTGGATGCCACGAGTCAACAAACTCAACATTCGGCCTACATTGTGTGAAATGTGAAGCCTCTCTAATATAACGTCACCAATAAACACATGGAACGAGCCAATAAAAAGTATGTAGAAGTAGTATTAAGTAACCCTTTATCAAAGCAACACTATCGTTATATTTCCATTACTCTGCATTTGCGAGTTTCACGGCGTGAACGACGATGAAAGTGACGCTTTTCAATCATGTCACCCGGGTTTCAACCGCGGTTTACGATGACATAGACGGGTTTGGCAGGTGTCCATCCCTTGCTTTGGCTGTGGGAGTTCTCATACTTGCATTCGATGTAGAGGACAAGAATGCACGTGCGGGGCCAACCTGTCACGAAGGGGACATTGCCTCCGTCCAGTCTCAAGAGCGGAAGCTGACTTCGTCTAGGGTGGAAGCTGTTGTGTCTTATGCGGTGCTCAAAGTTTGTATTACGCTCAAGCATTATTGTTTTACCTGTAGGCCTCCGTTGTTCTTCTTGTTAATCTTTCGAGTTTGGCCGCGTTTGTAGTATATTAATGATAATGATATGCATCCGAAATAGGCTACATTTATATTGTACTAGCTAGTTTACCCGGCGTTGCCCGGGGTTACAAGCCGCCGCCGCCACCGCCACCGCCACCACCACCACCAACACCAGTTAATCTGAAGTGAAATCTCCACGGTTGCGCCATCTGGCGAATCTTTAGAAATGCGTGCCAGTGACAGAATTTTTGGTGAAACACACAGAATCTTCTCGGGTGGCGCCATCTGGCGAATGAAAATAGGTCGACTCGAATTTTTAAGATGTGGGGGTTTGGGAGGTTTTCGCCCGTTTTCACCATGGATGCGGTGAAAACGGGAGACGCGAAGCCTCACACTGGATGTGTAATGCCCACCCCGAGACAGTAGTGAAGGTTTGCAGTGAAAAGCTCGAAAGCTGTAGAAATGCATCGCGGTCAAAGTCGCGTTAGAGACAGACAGAGTCTTCTCTTTATATATTGTCGTGGTCTACGCGGGTGCATGCATCAAGGGAAGAAAACCGACGCGTCAACAAGCTTGTTTACAACGCACGGAAATTTCTGCAGCAAGCTGTCAACATTAATTCGGTGCATGCAACAAGGATATACGTGTTCAGTAGGACTTTCCAGAGAAAAGTACAGTGACGTCACAGAACGTTCTGGAATCCGGGAGAACTCTATATAAGATAGACCTGATGTACATTGGGGGCCTTTTGACGAAGATTTGTAAACGTTGAAACATTGATCGTATGACGTTCAATCGAGACCAGCCAACCTGTGTGCTGTCTACGATTGTGATATTTGATAGACGAGTTGACTTACTCTACACTTAATCGACTTTATTTTTAATTAAAGATCTTTTAATAGTTCCTTCGTTGGTTCGTCGTTGCGATCGAAGGAGTCGACCGCGACATTATTGGTGTCAGAAGTGGGATCATCGGTGTTGGATCCGGTGAAGAAGACGCGAGCCGGCGGAGGAAGGAGTCAACCCGGAGGATCAAGAGACGGTCTGTTCCAGACAGCGAGCGGATCGAGACGCCTTTCTACCGTGGGAGACGGGTGAATCGGCATACGACAGTCGGACGGACGAAGTGCGTCGTTCGGCTGAGACAGCAGAAGACAGCAGTCAACATACGGGTAAGATCCTAGGTGTTGTCGTGGCTGAGAAGGAGAAAAGAGAGTGGAGTTGCAGCCGAGTGGGAGGCAGCCATTATTTCTCTTTCAATATCTGCTGATTATTTCTTTGAAATTTGATCCATTGTTGTGATCGAGGCCTGACTTGCGTGAGCTTGTATAGTTTTTGCGTACTTGGCGAGTGTACTTCTTTGGATACTGAATAGTTGCACTTTGGGTTGTGGAATTTTCCTTTTGTGTGGCGGGTTTGCCGCGTGGTGTCTGTTTTTTTTGTTGTTGACTGACTGTTTGTAAAAATGGAAGCGTTGACAACAGAGATGCAAGCGAATATTCGCAAAATGTCGTCTGAGCGCCTTAGGGTGTATCTTATGAAGGCAGGAAGGGACGAAGATGATGTTATGTCATGGGATCGAAATCAATTAATGGAAGAATGGGCCATGGAGATTGGAAAAGAGGAAGAGGAATTTAAGGGTAGTCCAATATCTCCAACAGGAGTGGATTACGAGCTGCAGAAGCGCCGTCTGGAGTTCGAAATCCGTAAATATGAAGAACAAAGGGAGAAGGAAGAAAGAGAAAGGGAGGAACGGAAGGAGAAGGAAGAAAGAGAAAGGGAGGAACGGAAGGAGAAGGAAGAAAGGGAGGAAAAGAGGAGAGAGGAAGAAAAGAAAGAACAAAGGGAGAAGGAAGAAAGAGAAAGGGAGGAACGGAAGGAGAAGGAAGAAAGAGAAAGGGAGGAACGGAAGGAGAAGGAAGAAAGAGAGAGGGAGGAACGGAAGGAGAAGGAAGAAAGGGAGGAAAAGAGGAGAGAGGAAGAAAAGAAGGAACGGAAAGAGAAAGAAGAAAGAGAAAAGAAGGAACGGAAAGAGAAAGAAGAAAGGGAGAGGAAGGAAAAGCAGGAAGAACGAAATGTTAGAGATTCTTTAGCAAGTCGTACTAAGCGTTATAGTGATGCCCTTAAGAATATTCTTTGGAAATTTCCTTCCGACCCTATAGAAATTCCAGGTTTCTTTGATCACTTGGATGGTTTGTTTAATGTGTATGAGGTGGATGAAGATGTTAGAGCAAAATTATTGCTAGCCATTTTAAGTGAAAGAGCTAAGGCATTAACCATGCGCCTTACTGAGGCACAGCTCCATGACTACAAATTCCTGAAGGAGTTTTTGCTAAGGGAGTTTAAGATAAGCCCTTCAAATCTTAGAGCCCGATTTTGGTCGTTGCACAAAGCATCGGACGAATCATTTACGATCTATTCATCCAAATTGCGTGTGGCTCTTATGTATTATTTGAAAAGTAGAAAGATAACTGATGAGTTTGATAAACTTGTAAGTTTATTGGTTGCGGATCGGCTTAAGGAGTCCTTGTCGAAGGCTTGTTTAGATTATATCTTGGCCCAAGAAAAAGAGGAGTGGTTGAGCTGTGAAGACATAGCTAATGCGGCTGACATTTATGTAGCGTCGCATGATGGTGGGAATGACTTAGTATGCCGTAGTCATCCGACACCGAAGTATAACAATTGGACGAGAGGTCAACCACATGTTCAAGTCAATAACCAGACAGCTCAACCCAAGTCTCCCAAACCGGAAATAAGGGGTGAAGCCAAGATAGGTGCGAGGGTGTCTCAGGAGGAGGCCAAGGTAAAGGGTCTCTGTTTCCTATGTCATCAGAAGGGTCATAGGGCAAGGGAGTGCCAGACCAAACCAAGTTCTAAAAAGGTGAGTTCTTGTATATCTGGGAACCCAACTGAAGAAGTGACCGACTTATTTGTTGAGAAGGTCAACGTGTTGCATGAGATACCTGAACAGGTAAAGCAAGGGAATTTATTGGATAATTCTAAACCAATAGGGTTGGAAACTGCTGTAAGGGTATACGAGAATAGTATTGATGGATTACACGAGAGGTCGTATATCAATGTACAGACTGAAGATCTCCCTTCTCAGCCAGCATTATCTGATTCAGGAGCAGAAATTTGTTGTATTGATAAGAAATTAATTGAGTCACTAAACTTACCCGTGATTAAACGGATTAATATAATTGGTTTTCAGGGAGAAGGATGTAAGGCAGATGTAGTATACCTACAAATGAAATTAGCTAATTCAATGGAAGGAACGACGAACATTGCGCCATCTTTGTGCGTCATGTTCGCTGTAGTCCCTGAACTAAATGAACGGGTTATTCTGACACCCCATGTTGTGGGCCTATTAAGGGATAGTTCGCAATATGTAGTGATGGTAGCTGGCGTAGATCGATGTGTTCAAATAAATAAAGGGGCAGAAGAAGATAACTTAGAAGTTAATATCGAGAAAAGTAACAGCAACGAATCCTTGCCGTCAGAAGTGAATGAATATTCTCAGGAGCAACTAGTTGATGATTCAGATAATTTTCTTGATGTTGAGTCAACAGAGTTCAAGTCTGATGAGGGAGTAGCGAATAATGATACTTTATTGCGTGAGCAACAGAATTGTCACAATCTTATATCTTGCTGGCAACAAGCGAGACAGAATAAAAATAATTTCTTTATAGATAATAACCTCCTGTACCACAAAGGGGAAATTATGGGACATAAGGTTAATCAATTATGTTTACCGGAAGATAGAATCGAGGTTGTCTTGCGAGTAGCACACGATGCCCCATGTGCTGGGCACATGGCTTTTAAGGCAACGAGAGCCAGGATCAAATTAAACTTTTGGTTTCCAAGAATGGATGAGAGGATTCGCGAATATTGTGCGTCTTGTCAAATTTGTCAACTAAGAACTCCAGTTAAAGTGGCAGATCGAGTCCCGATCACTCCTATTCCGAGGGCGGATGAACTCTGTTTTAACCATCTAAATATGGATTGTATTGGCCCTATGGTAGTGACTGGAGAATCCAACAAATCGAAACCCCAGTACAATTATGCTTTGGTTCTGGTGGACAAATTTTCTCGTTGGCCGATGGCGTATCCTCTTAGATCGCTGAATGCAAAGGGAGTTTGTGAAGCTCTGTTGCAAGTTTTTACAACTTTTTCTATTCCAAGGATCATCAGTTCTGATTGTGGTACCAACTTTACCAGTCGTTTGACGAAAGAATTCTTGCGGCGAATGGGTTGTAGTCCCAGATTTAATACCCCTGGACATCCTGAGGCAGCTGGATTGGTTGAAAGATGCAACCAAAGCTTGAAAACCATGATCTTTAAGCTTGCTCAATCTGATCCTCGTGGATGGCACCAATTGTTACCGTTTGTTCTGTGGAGCCTTAGAGAAAAACCTTCAGGCACGACTCATATTTCGCCATTCACTATGGTTTATGGAACTCTTCCTCGGGGTCCACTTAGTGTGTTGAAGGAATCGTGGGCTGGCGAACGAAAAGTACCTCTTAACTTAGGTAAATCACCCGAAGAGTATTTCCAATCACTGAAGGAAAACCTCGAATTCGCGAAAGTTTATGCAGATTACTATAGTGATATAGAAACCAAGCGGTATGCAGATTATTATAACTTGCGTAGTACTGACAGAAAATACGAAGTTGGAGATAAAGTAGCAGTATTAGCACCAGATTTTGGTAGTTCTAAATTTTATAGTCGATGGCAAGGACCTGCTACCGTAGTCAAGGTTAAATCCCCATATTCTTATATAGTAGAAATAGAGGGAAAACAAAGACATTTACACGCAAATAAGATCAAGCGATACCATGAACGAACAAGCGATGATCAATAGCTGTTCAGTAATTGTTGATCAAGATGAAGAATTTGGTATAGTAGGGTCAGGTTGTATTGAACCTGATCCAGGTAAGATCGCTACGATCAATGATATCCATCCTCCAACAACAAAGAAAGACGTTAGAAAGGTTATGGGTTTTTTCAGTTACTTTCGAAATTTTATACCTGCTTTAGCTGAAAAAGCACGGGTAATAACTGATTTGACACGAGATAACATACCTACGAAGGTGCCTTGGGAGCAAAAGCATCAAGAAGCACTAGATAAGTTAAAGGATGATCTCAGTAAAGCAACACAGTTGCATACCATTGATTTCACTAAGGAATTTGGTTTAAGTGTTGACGCAAGTGCCACCGCGGTTGGGTGTTGCTTGTTTCAGTGGACCGAAGAAGGTCAGGAAAAACCAATTGCTTTTGCTAGCCTTAAACTTACAGATACACAGATGCATTGGTCTACAATTGAGAGAGAGGCTTTCGCAGTAATTTGGGCACTTAAACGATTCAAGTCATGGATATTCTTATCAAAGATAATCATTTATTCAGATCATAATCCTTTGTCTTATCTCACAGATGCAAGCCCTAAGAGTGCGAAACTGACTCGTTGGGCGTTAGCATTGCAAGAGTTTAACGTGGACTTTCGATATCGTCCTGGACGTCAGAACACGGTGGCTGATTTCCTCTCTCGGTTGTGACTCGGAGGGTGAAGGGGGGAAATAGCCCGACACACAAGGATCAAGCCCGCAAATTGTATAGATAAATTGACTAACTGATGTGTTTTGTCTTGTTTGTATATGCTGTGTCGAGATGGAGTCTGGAGGCCCCGCTTGATCGTGATGACCCGTTCGGGATGGTGCTGAAGACGTGTCATCATCTGAGGGCGGAGGGAATGTCGTGGTCTACGCGGGTGCATGCATCAAGGGAAGAAAACCGACGCGTCAACAAGCTTGTTTACAACGCACGGAAATTTCTGCAGCAAGCTGTCAACATTAATTCGGTGCATGCAACAAGGATATACGTGTTCAGTAGGACTTTCCAGGGAAAAGTACAGTGACGTCACAGAACGTTCTGGAATCCGGGAGAACTCTATATAAGATAGACCTGATGTACATTGGGGGCCTTTTGACGAAGATTTGTAAACGTTGAAACATTGATCGTATGACGTTCAATCGAGACCAGCCAACCTGTGTGCTGTCTACGATTGTGATATTTGATAGACGAGTTGACTTACTCTACACTTAATCGACTTTATTTTTAATTAAAGATCTTTTAATAGTTCCTTCGTTGGTTCGTCGTTGCGATCGAAGGAGTCGACCGCGACATATATATAGATAGTAAAACATTGATTCGAGTTAGGCTACATTTTAATATAATAAAATAGTAATAAAAATGTAATGTCATTCTTCAAACCCGGGTTTCAATCGGGGTTAAACCCGCGTTTTCGGGTTTCGTAAAATCCCGGGTACCCAGGTTGGCATAAACCCGGATTTGCATTCCCTAATCGAAACCAAGGGTGTCACAAATAGTTACTCCAAGAACTCTCAAGCTCTTGACTCTGCAGTGTGAGTGAGAGAGAGATGGACATAGAGACGGACAGACAGACAGGCAGACAGAGAGGCAGACAGACATATGGACAGAGGTAGATAGAGCGAGAGAGTTATGCTAGTGTGACAATGACAATACTTGTGTAAGCCTCTGTTTTTTCATTTCCGCAACTCGTCCCGACATGTATATATTTTCCGACTTGGCTTCTTTGCTTGTGATTGAGGGAGCCATGGACATAGAGACGGACAGCCAGATAGACAGACAGGCAGACAGACAGAGGTAGATAGAGGCAGAGAGTTATGCTAGTGTGACAATGACAATACTTGTGTAGGCCTCTGTTGTTTCATTTTCCGCAACTCGTCTGGACATGTATATATTTTCCGACTTGGCTTCTTTGCTTGTGATTGAGGGAGCCATGGACATGTAGACGGACAGGCAGACAGACAGAGAGGCAGACAGACAGAGGTAGATAGAGGCAGAGAGTTATGCTAGTGTCACAATGAGAATACTTGTGTAAGCCTCTGTTTTTTCATTTTCCGCAACTCGTCCCGACATGTATATATTTTCCGACTTGGCTTCTTTGCTTGTGATTGAGGGAGCCATGGACATAGGGACGGACAGCCAGACAGACAGAGAGGCAGACAGACATATAGACAGAGGTAGATAGAGGCAGAGAGTTATGCTAGTGTGACAATGACAATACTTGTGTAGGCCTCTGTTATTTCATTTTTCGCAACTCGTCCCGACATGTTTATATTTTCCGACTTGGCTTCTTTGCTTGTGATTGAGGGAGCCATGGACATGTAGACGGACAGCCAGACTGACAGAGATGCAGACATATATATATATATATATATATATATATATATCGCCAAAAATATAGGAATAATTTCTAGAGTTTCTAAAATGCTTCCTATAAATATCAGACTGTGCCTATATAACTCCCTAATCCTTCCTTATCTCTCATATTCCAACTTAATATGGGCCTCAAATTACGATTCTCCTCTACAACGACTGGTAATATTGCAGAAAAGAGCAGTTCGAATGATAGTGGGGGCGGGTCGATCAGTTCATTCTAAACCAATATTCAAAGACTTTAACCTTCTAAACCTCAATCAAATTAAGACACTACAAATTGCCCAGCTGCTATATGCCTACAATCAGAAACTGCTACCAGCCTCCTTTGATGGGTATTTCATCTTAAATTCAGAGATACACGATCACTATACTAGAGGTGCTGCACTCTATCGACCAACCAAAGCTCGAACTAATCTGAGAAAATTAAGCATCAAGTCAGCCGGTCCGCGAATTTGGAATTCTATACCACTGGAAATCAGAAATGCGAAAAACAAGTTCACCTTCAAAAAGAACCTAAGATTGTTTTTAATTAATGAATAATTATCCTGAGACTTCTGCATCCCTGTGCTAGTACATATCCTGTTTGTGGACAACGGCGGAGTCAAATGTAAGACTTGTGTTCTTATTTTCTTTTGTTCCTTTAACTGCTGTTGCCAACAAATGAGTATGTATAGTCTTAGTCTGGACCCGTGGAAGCCAATTTTGTTGGGCTTCTTTTTGGGTTATATACTTGTTTTATATACTGTAAGCCTTATTAGTTAAGCGTTATTAGTTAGACTTAGTTAAGACCTAAAAAGTACCCATGCAGTTTACATATAACTGATGTTTACCAAATCATGTATCCGATATTGGATCTTTTCAGCTGCCATCATTTAATTTGCAATAGAAATAGCAGGGCTTCCCTGGATAGCGGGACTTCCATCCCTTTAGGGTTACCCTTTGCTATTCGCGACTAATAACGTGCTAAGTATACTGTATGTTAAATTTATATGGCAATACGTGATATGAAATTGTCTATTTTTACTAAAGGCTACTAAGTGCTTTCACTGTTAAATTGTTTCATACCAATGTGTAATTATACTATGCACTTCACGTCTATCGGATGCTCATAACATACTGTAATTGTCGTGAATATCAATAAAGATTGATTGAATTGGATTGAATTGAATTGATTGAATATATATATATATATATATATATATATATATATATATATATATATATATATATATATATATATATATATATATATATATATATATATATATATATATATATATATATATATATATATTAGACTGGTCCAAAAAAGTAAAATTTATAAAATTAATTTGGGTCACATTATTTTGTTCTTGTTCTATTCAGTTTAAGGAATATTTGGACCAATTTTTGTGTCTCTAGAAGAATATTTAGGAGTGGCTCAATTTTGAACGATAAATGTTGTTACTAAGAAATTTCCTCAGATTTTGTATATTCAAATTTTTGAACAAAAAACGTTTCAAAATAAAATAAAAACAAAAATAAAGTCACTGTTTAGTGTTTACTGTTTTGTAAGTTTATAGTTAAATAGTAGTAAGTTTATAGTTAATAAGAACAACATTAAAAATAAGTCTTTTTGAGATATTCTTCAAGAGAGACTTTGATGGCTCTGAAATGGCCTTCCGATGAGCGCTGACAACTTGAAGAAGGTATTGTTTTTTATTCTCGTCTTTTGTTATAGAAAAGTTGAACATCTAGATCAAAGAAATACCTCTCTCTGTACAGTCATTTACTGCTTTCATCTGCCTGGCTTTTCTGTCAATTGGAGATAAATTGGATCCAACTGCCAAAAGTATGGCGGTGTCGAGAGGAAAGTCTGGGCCTTTTCTGCCCAACTGTCAATGAGTAGGTCGAAGAGCCAAGATGTTCGGCTTGTTATTATAATGATTCAAGTGGATTTCCCAAGCTGAATGCTTTACTGTCAATCCTCTTTGATGGTATCTGCTTTTCAGCACGTTTGAGATTCTTGACCATGGTGGCCCTTGTATTAACATTAACGCGGTGGTCAAAAAAGGCCAGGCCAATTAAATTCATGGAAAATACCAGAGGTGTCTCCTGAAAGCTGTTATGGCTGCATTTTTCACAATATTGTTGCGGGTAAAGATGTCCAACAAGTTCAACAGTTTCAAGTCATTGTATGGATCGAGCTATCTCTGCCAGGCAAACTGCATGCCAAAATCTTCCATAGACGGCCGTGCATAACACCTATACCCGCATGAATTTACTGATATTATACACGTTTCCGAATCAACGGCGTTGCTTGTCTTTTACATATATTTAGTATGGAGACCCGCTCTACCCTCACGCCTCGTACTCCTCCAAACCATAGTATGAGTTTGGTTGACTCTAGACTATTCACGCCCCGTACTGCGATTCAGGGGGATGATTTAAATATGGACCAGTTTGTGCAGCAACTCCTAAATCAGGGACCTGAGAATACTCCTAAATCGGCGCCGAACAACAACAATAATAAAAAAAAAAAGAAAAGAGAGCGATTGCACAGTATCCCCCCTCAATGTTAAAAGTCTCGCTAACCGCCTCGACCATCTCGAGACTTTAATCAGAGAATTATTACAAACCACCAAGAAGGAGGATCCACATGGAGACAAATGCTCTGTGCCTCGGCTTGATGCCAATACTGAACCACAGGACCATCCAGGCCCATCACTTGAACCTAATATCTTTCAGACTACTAAAGAAACAAGAAATGACTTCTACCAATTGTATGGAAAACTGAAAGCCAAAAAAACTCAGTTTGCTAAAGAGAAACTTCAGCAACGGCTTCCAGACCAAGATTTTGACAGATTTAAGGAGCTAAGATCACTTCTTACTAATTGGTTGAAAACAGGTTTAGCATTGTCTCGTCAGCTCGAGGAGTTAGCAAGACCCGTATTTCCATTCACCACTACACCCCCATTAATGACGCTCAGAACTTACGCAATGGCCTTCAACTCGAAACTCGACGATTATCAGAAATCTTTTGAGAAACAAAGAGCTACGTTCTTGACCGACCTAATCACGGACGCAAATTGGAATCTAATCTCACTGAATCTCCAAATCAATTAACTTTTGACTCGACTTCAAACCCCGAATTCGGACCTGATATTGGCCAAGGCTTTCAAGGCTGCCTCCTTTACCTCGGGATATCTCTTTAAGGCTCACAATTAATACACCTCCTTCCGAAGGGACTCCCTTCACCCTACCCACGGATGGCGCCAGTACAGAAGAAAGTCTTCCTCCTCTCCCTAGGACCCAGACCAGGTCGGACACTTCGTATCCTTCCAGACCAGCCCTGAGACCCTCAGCACCACCAGAGAGGACGAACTACACCTCCTCATTCCCGCGTAATGATGACTCGTATAACTACCAGTATCCCCCCTTACCATTACATCACACTACGGCTGAAACAGGCCACCTGATGACTTCAGACCCCCATACCAATCGCCCCAGTTACACAAACACTAACTACTCCGCTACACATCATCGTCGAGATCACCGTCGTATAGAGCCAAAGATTATGACACATTACCCTTCCAGATCATACTTACCACCTGCGACAACCTCTCTCCTGCCTCCTCGACCGCTGGCACGACAGACACCCAGTTCTGAAGCCGGACGAGCCACACCAGTCATTGAAGAACCACAGCCGTTATCAGGTACAAGTCGAACGCGCAACAACTCCATATCTGAGCCTACCCGGGCTTCAGAGGATGTCACTACTTACCTTCCGCTTGGTGGATTACCTAAAAGGAGAGACCCTCCGATTGGACCTTTGTGACAACCTGATCCACCAGCTTCTTGTTGTTTTAGATCTGTTGATACTAGATTAACCCCATCTAAGGTGGATTTCATTAAAGTGAGGCATAAGTTTGGTTTAAAACGTAAAGTTAGATCATATAAATATAAATGTTTTCTGCGTAAATGTCTACCTGTTGTAAACAATACTTGTATTACTAACCTCTCCTCTCATACGTTAGACCATTACGAAGCTTTGGTATTAAATAAAGGGCTTAATTTCATCTACACCAATAAAACCAAGACAGATTTGAAAGAGACTGTGAAATCTATAGAAAAATTTGAAAGAAAAATGCAAATTAAATTATTCTTTGATAAACACCCCGGTAAAAACCCGCATAGGCAAAACAAATTTCTAATAGGAGACATATGTAATTATAAGGAAGACAAAAGCATTAAAATAGAACCGATTAAAATAACTAGTACCTGGTATCCCCCCAGGCCTAACCCAAATATAGAAGCCTTTTGTAATAAACTTAAATATGAAATTAAGAAAATTTCTAATAAATATAAAAATACTCCTAATATTGGTAAAAATGAGTTAGAAGCTCTCCATAAACTTAGGAATAACAAAGAAATTATTATAAAACCAGCCGATAAAGGAGGGGGGATAGTTATATTGAACACAAAAGACTATCTAGATAAAATAACTTCCCATTTAAATAACAATAATACTTATTTGAAAGTAACAGAATGCATTTTTAATGAAGACCCTTTGACCTTCAAATACAACACCTTAATTAATGAATTAAAACCATATCTAACTAAAAAACAGTTTAGATGGCTTCTAGATATCAATAACGAACCAGCTATCCTATATGGTTTACCGAAAATCCATAAAGCAGATATACCAATTAGACCTATAATCTCACAATCAAATAGTTTAACAAATAAGCTTCATGTATATATCCAGCAGTTACTCAAAATTGCAGAATCGCAAATTCCTAACCTCATTAAGGACACTACAGATTTCCTTAATAAAATAAAGAAATATAACATTATAATATCCACTAACACTATATTAGTCACCCTAGACGTTGAATCCTTATACACGAATATACCCTTGGATTTAGGTATTGAATATATAATTGAACATTATAGCAATACCTTAATATGCTGGAATGGCTTTGAAATAGACATTAAACCTATACCCCCTACCCTACTTAAAAAGATTTTGGAATTTGTATTCAGAAATTGTTACTTCACCTTTAATAACTCCTTTTATAAACAAACACAGGGCTTTACTATGGGAGGAGCTTCCTCAGTACAGGCAGCAAATATTGTCATGTGTAAGTTTTTCCAAAAATTTAATTATGTTTACCCAAATTTAATCTGGAATCATGACAGGTTCATAGACGACCTCTTTGGTATTTGGAATAAAACCAAAGAGGAGCTGGATACCTTTTTTAAAACATTAAACTCCTATCACCCAAATTTTAAATTTACCATTAACCTGTCTACTATAGAAATTCCATTTTTGGATGTAAATGTTATCAAAACGGAACATGGGCTCCATACTTCCATCTACTCTAAACCTACAGATAAAAAATTATATCTAAACTTCTTTAGTAATCATCCCCCTCACACCAAACAAGCTATACCTTTTAGTCAGTTTTTAAGACTAAAACGCATAATCTCAGAACCTGCAGCATTAAACAACCAGATTAATAATATGTTTAATAATTTCAGAATCAGGAACTACCCTGAACATATTCTAGAGAATGCTGTATTTAGACTTAATGACATAAACAGAGAATCACTTTTGATATATAAAGAGAAGGCCACTAAATTAGATAGATTAATTCTTGTTATTACATATGAAAACAAATATGATAAAAACAATATACTAAGTCTTAGAAGAACGTTTAATAAACTGTGGCTAGAATTTATAGCTGAGAACCCTGAATTAAATAAATGCTTTAATAATAAACCCATGATTGCCTTCAAAAATTCTAAAACTATAAAACAGACTGTTATTAGTTCTAAATTTCCTGCCCCTTGGTTCAAATTTCCTAGTAACACTCGAATAGTGAAGCTGGATAATGAAAATTTATTAAATCTCATAGCACTATTACAAGAATAATCCATTTTTAATGTACATGAATAATTCAGTAGCTAACCAATTTGCTAGGTTAGATATTGTTTTGCTTATGTCCGTTGGTTGAGGTTTAGACTGCCACTAGTCTATCGATAATACTTATTTAGGTAATCCTGGGTTTTAGCGTCGGAAATTATTTCATTGAAAAGTTCGATGAAAACATTTCATAGTAAAATTCGAACTAGAAGTTGGAAGATTGATGAAAATGTTCACGAAACTAGAGCTGGATAATCGATCAAAATATAACTGAAACTAGAAGTTGGATGAACGATGATTATTTATTGTATTATTGTATTAGAACTTTTCAATGAAATAATTTCCGACGCTAAAACCCAGGATTACCTAACTAGGAATATTCAAGATTAAGGTGGGTATTTTACAGAAACAATACTACATTACCTAATTTGGCAGAATAAGGGTGCCTATTATATTTCGCCGTCAGCTTACTAAACCTGGTCCGCTGTGATTGGTTAGCGTAAAATATACACGGACAATATATGCAAGAGATAACCTTCTTATGACGTCATCGATTCCTTGAAACCTTATAATACAATGACTAAAAAATCCTACCTGCACCTCACCGTGGTGGGGGGGGGGGTTAACAGCCAAGTAAGGGATCGCCTGGTGGGGCTATGCCATCAGTGGTGAAGGCTCAGCCGAAGAACCACCTAAGGCGATACGCGAGGTGGACAGGCTCACCAGGAACCCCGAAAATGGCTGGCCAACGCAGGAGGTAGGTGCTGGAAGGACACCTTAGGGCGAAAGAGGCCGATCAAGGCCCACCAGCTTCCTTACCCTGCCAGGAGAGGAATGGTCACCACCTGGTATAGGACCAAGAAACTTCGACATGATAGACACAAGTACAGTCCTAGAAAAAGACGCTATGGATAAGATCAGAGACAGAGAGACTTGGAGACGTCTGGTCGAAGCCTCATCGTCGGTGTATACCTGACGGAGGAGAAAACAGATATAAGCATATATCAATCAATCAATCAATCAATCAATCAATATATCTTTATTGCAATATATATACCTCTATGGTTAAACTCAAACAAGAAGTTGGAAGATTGATGAAAATATCAATGAAACTAGAAGACGGATTAGCGATGAAAATATTACATAATAAAAGTCAAACTAGAAGTTGGAATTACGACGAAAATATATCGTTTTAGTGCCGATATTATTCCCGTGTATGAGCGATGAAAAGATTTCATAGTAAAATTCGAACTACACGGTGAGTCATAAAAAAACGTGTCCCTGTATATTTTGCTATAACTTCCTGAGATATAAGTTTATGTCAAAGAAATTTTAAACAAAGGTAGAGGAGTTATTAGAGAGCATTAAGAAACGTAA
Organism: Allolobophora icterica; assembly: GCA_963556255.1. Lineage (NCBI taxonomy): Eukaryota > Metazoa > Annelida > Clitellata > Crassiclitellata > Lumbricidae > Allolobophora > Allolobophora icterica. The sequence goes on along the minus strand of OY744603.1, from coordinate 58,608,927 downwards.
AGTTTAAGTTTTTAAATTGATATCCATGGGTTTCCACGCATGCGCAAAGACGCATACACCGCTGCTTGGTTAACTTCAATGAAATCGCTGATTCAATTCGTCCCATTCCTCCAAAACTCGGTTACGCAACTCGTTGACATCATGTATTCGATATCTGTACACCTTTTCGTGCACGACACACCATATTTTATACTCTACCGGATTTAAATCAGGTATATATTGTAGGTGGCCACAAACTAGGCGGAATGAAATCAGGTGTTTCAGTTTGCAGTAACTCAAAAGTCTCATTGTCAACCGTTCTGGCCGTTCGCGGGCGGTCTCTACCTGGATGACGATAAAAAAATTCAGTTTTATCGATCTTTGAAAGGAGAACATTAAATCTACCATGAATCAACCCTTTATCTGAAAATTCCTTTAAAAAACGTTTCGCACCGTCATTTTTTAAAAATTTTTGGGGTTATGAAATGTTATCTTCCTCGGTAAACACCAATTTTCCGAGGGTTGTCGTGACATAATTATAGTTTAGGCGGGTTCAGCTTTTTATAAAAAAAATAATTTATACAGCAATTAGCTTGACTATCAAGCTTCATTATTACGAAGTTTCATTAAATTGATGGTTATATGCATGAATTATTTTAAGTTATGTAGGGACACGTTTTTTAATGACTCACCGTGTAGAAGTTGGAAGATTGATGAAAATGTTCACGAAACTAGAAGCTGGATAATCGATTAAAATATAACTGAAACTAGAAGTTGGATGAACGATGATTATTTATTGTATTATTGTATTAGAACTTTTCAATGAAATAATTTCCGACGCTAAAACCCAGGATTACCGTATAAACTGCGACAGTTTATTGCAGGGCATATTTTAACTGTATAACTAGTGGGACAAATATCCCAGTTGTGTTAGGAATTGTCCCAGTAGTTAGGCTGATTTGTCCCAGGCAATGCATGGCTAAAGTATAAGTAGTGGGACAAAATGTTGCAAGAGTTTTAAGATTTGCCCCAGTAGTAAATTCCCAAAAGGTCATGAACTGTTTTCGGAAGGTGACTTTTTCAGGAGATGACTTCCTAAAAAAAGGTCATCAACTTTTTCGGGAGAAGAATTCCCAAGAAAAGGTCATCAACAGTTTTCGGGAGATGACTTTTTCAGGAGATGACGTTAAAAAATGTTGTCCCAGTAGTCTAAATTCCTTAAAATATGCACTGGTTAATTGCCTGTTTTCATTAAATGCCGTGAGATCATCACCGTCGTAATAAATGGCGTCCCAGTAAATCTATTTTAATTTCCTAATGACTTTTCATTCATCCAGCACTTCCGTTTTCTGTATTATGACTCCTAGTACTGCCTCCTTCTGACTGGAAATATCCGGAATACGCTATTAGGCCTCTAGCCTATGTCGACCTACTTTGGGCTCATGATTAAGATTAATAAATTTCTCGTTTGATAATACATGTAGATTAATTATAGAGTTGCTCTGAGTACCTGGTTCTTAATTGTATTTTTATCGAACATTTATGTAGGTCTATTTCAAAAGAAATTAATACGAGGCACTCTGCGCTAGCCTCTTTTATGATGTTGAATGTCATTAAAGACTGGTATTTTATCAGGAAAACAATGCACATAAACTAGGTCCTAGGAGATTCACTAGTTTTTGGCCCAAGCGCTCACGTTGAGCCCAACCAACTGATTCCCGCAGAAAGTTGATAGATAGCATCATGTTCAGAAATCTGCCAGCGCTCGCAGTCCCTCGATCATTGGTGGATGTTGACTTTCGTTCGGCTACTCTTTGAGGCGCCAGGTGCAAGTAAAACCGACATTTTCCACAGATATAATGTGACCGTGGAAGTCGGTTTGCCAGGTGCCCAGAGATTGAAGGAGGCAAAGAAACAGCCGAGGCAGATTGCGACTGGGACGAGAATGATTTGAAGACGGAAGACTGGATGGATCATGGTCGGAATTCTAACAGAGGTGAAACTTTAGTTTGGATTGGAAAGAAAGCCTGAGGGGTGAAAGAGTAGGGTGATGTAGATGGTGATGCGTGGACGGCGACGCTGGTAAAGGATCTGTATATTTTCGTAATTCTAGATGCAATGTGGTATAGACTATGGATCGATTGGAGAACTTGCGATGAGAAGCGACTGGGTGATGGGAGAATGATTGAGCAGACAGAGGTGGCTGGATGGTGAAGAAGCCGCGAAGGCACTTTGGCTGGGAGTATTGCAAGGAGTTGTCGGTTAGCGATAGGACCTTGAAGTGGATGCACTCGGAGATTTTCAGCTAATGGACTTATTTAAAGATGGAAGTGTTATGATGATGCTTTGTTGTTCCGATGACTGCTCTGGCGAGTGGGTTTCGAATGAGTTGCAGATTCTTAATTTGGTTTGATTCAAAGTTGAGGGAAACGGAATTGTAGTTATCTAGCTGGGAGTGGACAATGCAGGTAGCGACAGTGGAAGCACTGATCGTACGCAGCGTAGGTCAGGATGATGAATGAAGCAGATGCACAAGAGGTTGAGGATGTAGTTGAGAACGAAATATGTGCGTCACCTCAGACTTGCTAATAGAGCACACAGGCAAGTCGGAGGTGACATCAAGAGAAGAGTAGTCAGTGAAAAGGTGTATGGAAGAGTGAATGTGTCGCATTATTCGTGGTATAGCGACATCTTGTGGCAATGGTGCCCTTTTAACTGTGACCTCCGCGGCACCCGATCCGTGCTTCCACTATCGCTACTTGCATTGTCCTTACCAGTCTTAACAACTACAATTTCATTTTGATATCTGAAATACGAGTTTTAAATCGAGCGAAATTGATTGAAACAGTTGTACTTCAGTAAAGACACAATAGAAGTGCATATTACTGTGTTTTCCATTAAACCCTCTTCGCTTGAGCACAGTTGGTAGACAAGCGCGTTTCTGCCTCAACCTCCTCCATCAATCGCCCTTCAGGCTTTCCATTTCAAGTAAAGTTTCTCCTACCCTGATTCATCCACTCAGAGGCGTAACGTTGGTCTAAAAAGTGGGGGATACCAATTTCTTGCATACACGAAGTAATGCGGAAACTGCGATCTCTGGGAAGGCACAATAATGAAATATTTATTGGTATTGTTCAAAAAGTGGGGGGTACTCAGGGGTTAAAGTGGAGTGGGAACGGTGGGAACGGCGTTCCCAGTGCTCTCGAAATTCTTTGCTTGCGTTCCCACTGCTGAGACTGCTCACGCATGCGTTCCAATGAAACTCTTCTTTGGCGTTCTCACTGCTCACCCAAACCACTTTAACCACTGGGGGTACTGTACCCAGTCCAAAAAGTGGGGGTACGGGTACCGCTCGTACCGCCCACAAATTACGCCTATACATCCACTCCTCGGCCAACCAATCTCTCTCGTCGTAAACGAAACCCGCCTAGGCAGCTTCCGTGCCTCTTTAGCTTTTAAGTAGCCCTTTACATATTTGGAGTAGGCCTATACGATTATACGATTACAGTTATAATATTGCGAAGTTTCACAAACGCTGAATGTTGAAGCCAAGAAATATGGTTTGATTATGAGCTTCGATAAAACAAAAACTTTGATATTTGATGTCAGGGAGATAAATCAGCAAGTTTCACACACGACAATTAATAACAAGAGTCGCTAGATGTCGCAATGTGAATAAAGATACTCGCTAGATGTTCGACCATCAGTCGCCGCTCGTTGTGGAGACTAGCGAATTGATTGGAACGAGTTGGGAGCACTGTGGAACACAGTTAGCACTTAGCAGACCAGGACTGAGCGAATTGGGTTCGAGTCCATGTATCAGTAAGATCCTGATAATTCCAGTTTCACAGCTACAACACAAATAGTTATTAAGCTTAATAAAATCCTAAACTTATTTAACCTGGTGACTTCTATAGAGCCGATATGATTATCTACAAGTTATCAGTAGGCAATTGTTTAATTGGAAATTGTTGTGAATAAACAGTTTTGGAACAGCTGTAACAGTTGCTGTTGTTTTTGTTGTTGTTGTACAATTAAGATAATGCAAATAGTTACGACAATCAAAAATAAGTGGTTTAACGTAATAGTTTAAATTAACCTGCGATGATTTCGCTCTTAATTTTCTTCATTTCTCTCCTGATTTCAGAAACAATTTCTTCTTTCAACCTGTCCAAACGGATGTTGCCTTCGG